>VZZY01010183.1:60792-111782 GCA_013400335.1 Eurystomus gularis | reverse complement strand
GGGGCCGGCGGGGGGACCGCCGCCTCTCGGGCGTGTGGGAGGTGTCGGCCGGAGGGACAGCGGGCGGCCGCTGCCGCCCCTCGGGGCCGTAGGTGCTCCCGGGCCGGGGCTCTCCGCGACACCGGTGGCGCCTCCGCCTTTAGGACCACTCTCAGCCAGAGCCCTCTCCAGAGCGGTGGCTCCTCTGTCACCGGTTCCCGCTCAGGGGGCGTTTGAACGAGGCGCAACGTCTCTGGGCATTAGCCCGAGGACGTGAGGGCCCGGGCCGGCAGCGCACACGGGAACCCCCTGCTCCTTGGTACCCCCCTGCGGGGGCCGCCGGAGGCCCTGAAAACACCGGCCCCCGGGCTCCTGCGGGAGCGTGTGCGACGAGGCCAGCGCCCTCGGGCGGGCCAGGTGGGCTCAAACCCCTGAGGAAGGCGACGGCTGCCCCCCTGCCAGCTCCCCCCACCGAGGACACGGGGCTCCTCAGCTCTTGGCAGTAGCCTCGGTGGGGACGAGAAGGAGGGAACCCGGAGGAGAAGGGCCAGGAGCAGGAGGGCTCCCCGCAGCGTGTGTGAGTCTGGGTCCAAGGTGTCCACTGCTCCCGCTGCCTTTGGCAGGTTGCAGGTTGTGCTTCTTGTGCCAGGCTTGGCCTTGGGCTGCCATTTAAAGAGCCCTGGCAGAGTGGTTAGATGAGCTGTGGAGATGCGCGGGAGGCCTGTCTTTATGTCCTGAGGCTTTTCCCCTTCCTGGTCCCTTTTGCTGGAAACAGTTTCATTCAAGTGGGATTTACTGAAGCCAGTGAGAGAAGCTCTGGGAAAGACAAAACCCAGCAAATTTCAGCTTTCAGCTCTTTTTTTTTTTTTTCCTTTTTTTTTAAGCTGGTGTAAGCTCAGACTTAGAGCAGAAGATAAAGGTGCCCCGGCTATGCTTCCTTATGCCCCTGGTGCTGCACTGGTGCTGATGCAGATGTGAGCCAGGATGGTGAAATGCTCAGGCTAAACACTAACTACAGATATTTTTTTTTACACAATGCTGGAACTGTCTAGTATAGTTACTAGAATCACTATGCCCTGCTGCATTTGCTTTACCGAAGTTTGCAAACAGTTGCAAATTGGGGCATTTATTTTTTAAAGAGTAGTTAACATAGGCAAGATTAAATTTAGCTTTGGTTCGGTAGTGCAGAGACTTAAAATCTTAGTGTGTAAAATACATTGTTACTATCATTTCTTGTCAGCACTAAAATATCGTTAGAAAATACATTTTTCTGTAACTAGACTGGCTTAATTTTATTTCCTGGTTGTTATGCCCTTGGATTCCCACCACCCCTGCCTGCAATCCAAACTTAATTTACAAATGGATTACAGCTTATAAGTCTCTTTTAAACATTGTTAGTCCAAAAACTAATTGGCTCTACCTTTTAAAAGTGATTACTGACGTGGGTAAGATTTTTATCTATAAGGAAGTAGCTAATTTGAATGATTGCAGCAGCAGGAGGTATTAACTGTACCTTGCAGAAATGTTACGCAATAGAAGACATCACTGGCTTGAAAGAAGAATTAACCAAAACGTTGGTTATGCTGGATTTGACAATTCATTCCCATATTAAATGAACGAAGTTATTATAAATCTGCCTGGAGCTTATCTATTAGCTCGTTTCTTAATCAGCAGAGGAACACAAACTTATACCAATTAAAGTATATTTCTTTAGGATATTCAGAACATGACAGATAATGGCCTGAAAGATACTGCTGAATGACCAACATCCACCCATCAGATGCCATACGTAAAAAAGAATAATTTACCATTGTGAAAAAGGGTTTTGAAGACACCATGCATTTGCTGATGTCTCATGTTGCAGGACAGGCCTTCATGCAGAGAAGCCCTGTTTGGACTCAAGCGCTGTTCTCGTTGCTGGTGTGGATGCAGTCCTAGCCATTCTCTGATGGAATGAGCTGGCGTGGCTGGCTCATGTCCACCCAGTGAAACTCTCTGGCCTTAGAGGATGGCAGCTCTGTGGCAAACTGCCTTTCTCCAGGGCTGACTCTCAGATTATGCAGGGTAGTAGCTGGTCCAGGGCAAACTGTTAAAAGAACTGCTACTGTTGTCGGAGTATAGCAAGGGGGAGGATAGAGGGGATAACACAGATAATCTGTGGTCCTTGTATGGTTTGATTTACTTGAGTTGCCATAACCTTAGTGTTTTTGGCAGTTAATAATTTTTCAAGAAAGCCCTTTGTGTGAAGTCCTATCCCCATTCTGAGCAAAACTCTCTTCTTTTACTAACATAGGTGGAACATAAGGCTGAAGGAAATACTGCCGTATTTATTAAGATTTGCTAGGTTGATTCCCTGCATTGCTGGCACGGAACTTTTCCTCTCTCTTTACTATTCTGCCAATGGTCTTGGTGTCAGACTTCAGTGTACTACGTGGAGAGGATCAGCTGCTGTTCCACAGCGAGTGCTTGCTGTCAGCTAAAGAGCCGGAAAGCAAAGAAAGACTTTCTGATTAGTGTTAGATAAATATTAGTATATGGTTAGTTTTTCTAGAATGAAGGATGATCTTATTTTCAAACATGCAGAGTTCATATACGAGGTTCTTTGGCAAGAGACTTTAAAATTTAACTTAAACTTTTTATAGGAAGCATTTCATAACATTGTAATTATCATATGCTGCCACAGTCGTGTTTGATACAGTCCTCCAGCCGGAGAACATCCTGTTTCAATTCTTAAATTAAAATTAAGGTCATGCTGAGTTGTCATCTTTGTTTTCTTTCAGAAAATGTCAGCTTGCTCTTCAAGTTGTACTGCCTCACAGTGATGACCCTGGTTGCTGCAACGTACACGGTCGCACTGCGGTACACAAGGACTGTGGAGACAGAACTCTACTTTTCAACGACAGCTGTCTGCATCACTGAGGTTATCAAGTTGTTCTTGAGTGTGGGCATCTTGGCTAAGTAAGTATGAGAATGCTAATCAGTATTTTGAAAGTGAATCCTCGCTTCTCACCTCAGGTTCTCAGATATCAAAGTGCAGGTACACTTGAGAATGTGGCTGGATAGTCATGCTGTGGAAGAGTCATTTTAGAGCGGGTTAGAGCTTGTGAGTCCTCCTCACCTGAAACTGCTTTGTAAACAGCACAGTAGTCAGGTGTGTCCTCTCTGCCTTTGGAATGGGTTCAAAGTGTCAGCGTGGATTATCTGTGATGTTTTGGGCCTTTAAAATATTGATGCAGTTGAAAACTGGACTGTGAGCCACCATCTGCTGAGTTATATAAAATTGCAATGTTCCTACTCATAAGTTTTCCCAAACAATGTTACAAACAGACATTTTGCTGTCTTTGTTAATCTGGGGAATCAATGTGGAAAGACCATGGTCAGAAAATGTTAGGGTTGCCGTAATCTCACGCTGCTGAGAACTAGAACTTTAGTCCACATGTGGGCATCTGAAGTAGAGAGGCCATCAGTCTGCTGTCTTTCCTCTCGGCTTCCCTGTGCTACATTGTTCCGTGGAAGAATCTTTATATTCTGGGCTTTTCCAAAGCCCAGTTCTTGCTGTTGTGGTAGAATTTGTTCTTTTAGGGTCTCTGCCTGTCTCTTTGTGGCTTTGGTACATCAGAAGGCTGCCTGTTTTGTGCTGGAGAATCATGAAGTCACATGGCATACTTCAGATTTTTGTCAGATCTTTTCTACTTAACATCAAAATGGCATTTTACTTGCTTTAGAAATGAGACATTTTAATTTGGTAAGGCAGCTGCGGCAAGCTGTCTTTGTTTAACCTTTCATTAAACATAATGCATTAGAAAAGGCAGCTGTGACCTGTAGCAAATTTCTACTTTTCTTGTAATGCACCCGGGGCTTCTTACTCTGTCAGCACAAAATGTTGGCAGAAGCGTCTCTGCTGATGAGCGGTTGTGCTGTGGTTCTCACAGTGTTGTGGCCAGTGTGGATCCTGACCCAGTCTGCTTTCTGGAGACTGCAGCAGCCCACGTTTCTTAGGAGTGAGAGATCTGTGAGTGGCATTTGATAGCTTCACCTGTGTGTATGATTTCTCAAATTTGTCCTTGTGCACCCAGGACCCAGAGTGTTTATGTTGTACCAGAGAGGCCCGGTTCAGCAGGGTAAGCAACCTGCCTTTTGTTAAGGGTCTTAATATTGTGTACATTAAATGTATGAACGGTCTTTTTGCTTGAAATAATTACAAAGGCAGTTACTTTTAATGCAGAAGTCTATTATGTTTTCAGAACAGCCCTGCACAGCCAAAAATCCATGTAGCCCATCGTCCTCCCTTTGACAGGAGTCAGCAGAGAGTGCTTGGAGCAGAAGTGTAGGCAATAGGGCCAAGTACAGGCTGAACTTCCCTTAACTGGTGGCAGAAGCTTATGGATTTCCCAGCCTGGATGCTGTGTGCACACTGTGGCTGTAGCGCCTGGCAATTCTGTCCTCTGTGAGATTGTCCAGTTTCTTTTTGAAGATTTAGTCGCTACTGTTATTTGTGAAATGAATTCTGTAATATAACTACACGGTATATAAAAAGTACTTTTTAATAAACAGCTTATCTCACAGTTTCACTGGATTCTGTCATCTTGTGTTGTTGACAGACATGAAAAATCTTTCCTCCTTCATTTTTATTTTCATGTCTACAGATCTGGGCAGTGTTTTGATCACTCATTTATTTTCTAAGCTGGGAGTCTTAGTCTAATTTTTCCATGATCATCCCAGTACACACGTCCACAGCATTTCCAGTGTTGTTACATCCCTTTGGAAACAGGATCCAGAGCCACGTGCAGCATTCGGGGCATGAGCATGCTGTGGTGTTAGGCAGAGGGGAGAAGGTGCTTTCTGTCTCGGGCTTGGTTCCTTTCCTAAGGCTCATTTCTCTGACCACAGCTGAGCCTTGAGCTGGCCCTGTCAGAGAGCCACTCGCCTCTTTTTCCCATATGCTCATAACTGGTTTAGAGATGGTTGCTATATTTTGGGACTCTCATTTCCTATGATTCTTTCTCATTTGTTGACAAGTGCACTTTATTTGCCAGCTGAAAGGGGATGAATCTGAGTCACTGAGCTGTTTGAAGGTTATAATATCTGTTCTGATCTGGTCAGCTCGTGGGGTTTTTTTTCTCCATAGTTGAGAGAGAGGCAGGCGCCGGCAGACAGTGTTCATCAGGCCGCGCTCACCGCTTCTTGGTGGGATGTCTCGCTTGTGCTGGTGGGTCCCGATGCCTTCCGTTGCTGTCCAGGTAACTGAGCTGTTTCTTGGATGGCAGAAGATCCTGGTGAATTCTCCTTGGTGTAGTGAGAGATCCTGTGGCAACTATTGAAAGTTTCCTTTTGGATATCACTTATAATTGAGTACAGTCAGCAAAATTTGCCAATTTTTTGGTAATCTCCCATGTTAGATCGCTTATGAATATGCTGAAAAGCATAAATTCCAGCAGAGTTTCCTTCAGTGTCTCCTTTACAACTTCCTCCCGTTTTAAAGTCTTCATGAATTTGTCTCACCCAAGGCAAGTTGCCTTTGTAATTTAATATCCAGCTAGAAATTAGAATACAGTCTGTTTTTTCTGTACAGCGGGATACGTTTGGATGGGCACTTTTTTCTACTTGAAATAGCTGGTGTTAATTACTGCAATATACAGGATCCCGGAGTATGACTCTCGCATTGTTCCGGCTGCAGAATTTGTTTTCTTACACATTCTTACACTATGCCTTCACTCTGTTTACTTTAAGGTTTCTCCTGGAAAGCACGTTGAATGGATGAATGCCAAAAGATTGTCTTTCAAAAGAGGAGTTTGATAGTTACGATAGTTTAAGCTGTGTAATTGTTTATTCAACTCTACTCCCAACTTCTCATATTTATTTAAAGTCCGGTTCACTATCTGGGAATTACTTCGGCTCCATTCATAGGTGGTATGTTCTTAGATGTAAGGAGCAATGGATTGTGCAAGGTTCTGCACCTGGGCTGGGGCAGCAGGCTGGGGGGTGAATGGATTGAGAGCAGCCCTGTGGAGAAGAAGTTGGGGGTGCTGGTGGATGGAAAGTTGGACATGAGCCAGCAATATGCACTCGCAGCCCAGAAGGCGAACCGTATCCTGGCCTGTATCAGAAGAAGCGTGGCCAGCAGGTCAGGGGAGGTGAGTTTGCCCCTCTACTCTGTCACAAGAGACCTCACCTGGAGTACTGTGTCCAGCTCCAGAGTCCTCAGCACAAGAAGGACATGGACCTGTTGGGGGAGGTCTAGAGGAGGGCCACAAAAATGATCAGAGGGCTGGAACACCTCTCCTGTGAAGAAAGGCTGAGGGAGTTGGGGTTGTTCAGCCTGGAGAAGAGAAGGCTCCAGGGGGACTTTATTGTGGCCTTTCAGTACTTAAAGGAGACCTATAAGGAAGACGGGGAAAGACTTTTTAGTTGGGACTGTTGTGACAGGACGAGGGGTAATGGTTTTAAACTAAAAAAGGGTAGATCTCGACTACATATAAGGAAGAAATGTTTTGTGATGAGGGTGGTGAAACACCAGCCCAGGTTGCCCAGAGAGGTGATAGATGCCCCATCTCTGGAAACATTCAAGGTCAGGTTGGACGGGGCTCTGAGCAACCCGGTCTAGTTGAAGATGTCCTCGCTCACTGCAGGGGGGTTGGACTCAATGACCTTCAAAGGTCCCTCCCAGCCCCAACCCTGCTGTGATTCTATGAATAAAAGTAGAGCTGACTTGTAGTCTTTAGTTTTAACTTCAGCTGTTCTAACAAATGCATGTTTCTGTTGCAGAACTGACTGTTATTAGTGTCTCTCACCTGTTCAGACCTACAAAGAAAACATAATATGTTTTTTAAGTCGAATCTAAATCAACATCAACGCCGAATTCAAGCTAGATAATTTTATTTTCTGATTTGATTTTGCAGTGGACATCTTTGAACGCCTTATTTTACGTTATCAGCTGTACATAGAGCCTTGTTTAAAAACACTTTTTTCTAGATTTAAGTCTGTCTTCACATGATCTTTGTACTAAATTCAACTTACAGTTAGAGATTCTTGCTAACTGCAAAGATGAACTGTTAGATAGTTCGTCTTGTTCTTAAAACTGCAGTGAAAATGGTGCTTAGTGGACATCTGTTACTCTTCATAGCTGAAATTCCATGCTAGGAGTCAAAAGTGGGCAGAAACTACTATTTATTACTGTTGTGATTTGACTGTAAATGTGTGATCAGCTAATTCACTGAGCATGGTCTGGAACAGAAGCGAGTGTAGGTTAAATATGATTGTTTTGTTCAGCAGCCCACCTTAGTATTGACAGGTAGAAGACGCTGTTACTTGTGGTATTTTTAAAATTCTTATTCTTCCAGAGTAGAACTGTGTCTATGTTAATTGCATTTTATTTGCAGTTAGACATTTGAGATAGAAGCACTTTAGTCCAGCTGTATGTCGGTATTATCAGAAACTCTAGGTTTTCTTGTACATCTTATCTCCCACTGCTGGGCAATGTTATATATACATTGAGGAATAAGTAAACCAACAGTTGTGCCTTTATGTCAGTGACTCATTTTACACGGCTCTGTATCTAGTGCAATTAACCATGGGGAGCTGTAGTGCAAACTCTTCCCCATTTTATTGCAGACTTCGCTTTAAGCGCTACTTGTCTTTTAGATTTTCATGTCAGTGGTTGTCCTTTGTGGTCAGACATGTCTTGCAAAAGACACCAATGTGACACACTCAGTGTAACCAAGTCTGCATCAAGCAAAGCATCCCCTTAAGTTAGGGAAGAGCTTTGCATGTGACCTTGTCCCAAATCTGGGTTCTTTCCCCAGTGTGCAAGCCGATAACACGTAGAGTGGAAGTATTCCAAGTTTATTTCATCAAAGCACACAGATGGGTGCCTGTCCCAAGACAGCACACCCTAGCTCAAGAAATGTCTATATTTATACACTTAGCATTACATATTCCAATAATTAATACATATTCATTGTTATTCTTTTTATTGATTGGTTCAGATTTCCTCGCTTCTAATTTAAGTTAGTATGCAAGCTCCATCACCTTCTTCCATTCTTTCCTTTTGAGTAGGTGGTATTATGAGGGTAGGTGGTCCCTGAGTCGGTGGTCATGTTCTGCCCCTGCCAGAAGTACCTTTTGCCGCTGCCTTCTCTAATCTTGGCAGTTCTGGGCAGTTCTTCATGGTTTGCCAACCAAACCAGTAGTTCATCATTCTTTACCTTCTGTTTCTGGCAGGAATATCCTTTTTATCAACAAAGCCACATTGTCTACTACTTAGTTCCTAACTCCAATCTTAGATTAATCATGTCTAATTACTATTCCTCTATTTTAATTTCAGGTAAATAATTAAATAGGGTTGGGCTGCACAGAGGACCTGCAGCAGCAGCTAGTTTCTTGGTTGTTTCAGTTAAATTTTGCATTTTATTTTTCTAATTAATACAAACCTTAATACAACAACCTTGCTTGTACAAGAGTGAGGGGAACTGTGCTTGCCTCTGCTAACTGTACTACCCCGACTCTGGTTTTTTGTGTGTGCTCTGTTATGGGAAAATGACAAAAAGAGTCCTTGCAGCTGCCTGTATAAAGGCTGCTTTCACTACAAAAAAAAAAAAAAAAAGGAGAAAAGAAGGTACATGCTTGGTTCCATGAGGGAGGAAGGCAATGGAGGAGAGAAACTTGGTTGGAAGGATCATGAGAGGGTAGAGTCCACAAATCCTTGCAGAGGAAGAGTTAAAGAACCTGGAGTTGTGCTGACAGGGGTTGATCAGGAGTGGAAAATATGCAGGAACAAGGTGGTTAATGAAGGAGCCTAGGGTGTAGAGGGAGTACTAATTTTGGTAATTGCTAATAAAAGTTTGGGGCAGGTAAATGACTTAGGTTTGTGAAAAAGGGAGAAGTTGGGATGTGGGTGAAATTTTGGGAATTGGGCTCCTGGAGTGCTGAGGAGGATGAGAGCCACTTGTTCGTATGTGTGTTTAATGGAAGCAGAAGGAGTGTTAAATTCAAGAGGAATACAGGCTGCATGAGAGGCCTGTGGGAGGGGACAGGAGGGATTTTAGGTGCTGGTAATTGTCAGTTGCCAAGCAAGAGAAGAAAGGAAAGGGGGAACTTGGGGAGAATTGGGAAGGGAACTGCAGGACTTGAGGAGCAGTGACAAGCAAGCAAGAAATGTCAAATTGATAGATTGATGTGCAAATGATATGGGGAAACTAGCGACGCAGAAGTCAGCTTTTAATAATCTGAAGAGCAAGCTGACAGCAGCAAGAAGCAACACGTTCTTTCCCATTGTCTGCTCTTGTGCGCACTGTAATTACATGAAGGACGTGTGAAGATGCAGGGCGGCAGGGAGCTGCCACACGCCCCACCAGACCACTTCACACGTGTGCTGGCGCTGGTCTAGCGTATCCTGCAGCACAAGTGAGAAGAGGAACCCAGGGCTGGCTGAGGAATGAGAGGTGTTTCCAGCTCAGTAGTGTGCAAGTTTACAATCTGTTTTGGCTGTACTGTGAGGTCCAGATTAAAGAGTATCTGGAAAATCATGGGCATTTGACATCACACACAAATATTAATACCAAAAAAAAGGGGTGGGGAAGGATGACGACAGCCTTCTGTCCCACTGCCTGTACAGTGGGACTTATTCCACTGTTTACAGTGTTCATGGTTATTGTGTACTTTATTACACAATGCATCTAACTTCCTGATTCCAGAATGTCTTCTTCACCTTCAGGGGTTTCCGCTTGTTGATAATCTCACTGTTATTTCCCAGTTAATTTTTCTTTAATGAGCAGAAGGTAAACCAGATTGTTGAGACCAAATTTTCAGCCTTCCCAGAGTATTAATCGATTCGGTTTCTGTTTTCAAATGTCAGCTAAAGAGAGCCCTCAGTTATATTAATATTTTGTTTTGCAGAGAAACTGGAAGCCTGGCAAGGTTAATAACATCCTTAAGAGAAAATGTATTTGGAAGTCCTACAGAACTGCTAAAATTAAGTGTTCCATCGTTGGTGTATGCTCTTCAAAACAATATGGCATTTGTGGCTCTTAGCAACCTGGACGCGGCAGTCTACCAGGTAACAGTTGGTTTTGTAACTGATCTGTAAGTAGGTTCCTCTTTGCTGTTCCATGAGGCGCGTGTGCGAGGTACCTGTCTGCCTGGCACACAGAACCTCTTCAGCCTCAGTGGTAAAGCCAAACGATGCTTTGTTACATCCAGAGCACACGCTGTTGTAGAGCTCTGGTTTTCCAAGCTGACCCACTCACTGCTGGAGTCCGTTCACATTCACTTTGTTGTAATTGGCGATGGTACAAACCCCCAAGGAGCTGTAGGAAATCAATTAATATAAAGCTTTATTTGTCATTCTGTAGTCAAATTCTCCATTTTATTTTCTTGTTCTGGAGGAGTTATTAAACCCACATCCTTTATTATGCTATATTCCCATCTTGTTTAGGTGACATACCAGCTGAAGATCCCTTGTACAGCTTTATGTACAGTCCTGATGCTAAACCGCACCCTTAGTAAGTTGCAGTGGTTCTCGGTCTTCATGCTGTGCGGTGGTGTTACCCTTGTTCAGTGGAAGCCTGCTCAGGCTACCAAAGTACAGGTAAGAGCTTACGTTTTGCCACTTTACAACGAAGAATAAGCTGCCTTATGCTTCCTATTTCCCTTCCCAGCAGCCGGGATTAAGGGAAGGTCTCTGACACTCCACGCAGCAGTGTCTGTTTCCTCTTGCCACTTGTTTCACCTGAAACATAACCATGAGTCTGATCATTCACTTTCGTGGTTATTGTACACCAGTTCAGGCAGGCTTGTGGTGTTGCTCCAGTCTCACTTGTTGGAAAGGCAGTTGCTACAATTAGTATAAATTACCACAATCATCATAATCAGTCTTAACGCACCATCGTAGGAATATCTGAGCAATACAGTGGTTCCAGCAGTTGGCTCTGGTATCACTGTAATTGCTGGAGCAGAGAACTTGGAATCAAAGCACTTGGCGGAATAAGGAGTGAAACTCCAGTGCCTTGTGGGGGTGGGTATGTCATTTAAACACACCCTTCAGAGGCACTGACCTCATCCCATTCCAGGAAGAAACAAGTGTCTTCTGTTTCTTAAGTCTTAGCTGCTGGTCAGCGGCATTAATGGGAAAGGCTGGTCATGCAGCTGGGAACACTGGCCACAACCAAGTAGGTCCAAGTAGACGGTGCCTCTGAGCGCTGCAAGGGTTGGTAGGAGTACACTCAGAATGTGAAACACCACACGGCTGCACCAGGCTACTCTGAAGGACAGCTTTAGCTAAGCAAGTACATATTATACTGTAATGAAGTGCTAGTAATTTTGCTGTACTTAATGAGGTAGCTCTGGAATTGATGATTGTAAATTACTGTTGCACCCTTTTAAAAATAATGGTTGATACTGCAGGTGGAGCAGAATCCATGGCTGGGCTTTGGAGCGATTGCTGTTGCCGTATTGTGTTCGGGATTTGCAGGTATGGCATTATTTCCATATGCAGGTCACATCAAAAGGACCAGAGAACTCTGGATGTTTGAAACAGAACGTTCTACATTAGTTAACTGTCTTTGTTGATTGGAAGATAAGAAAGGACTTTATCTCCTCTGCCCATAATTACCTTCTACTTGCAGTAATTACGACATGTTCGTGACATGATTACTCCAGTTGTCAAGTTGTCAGATGACTAGGAACACATAGTATTGGTTTTACCTGATGGCTTGCAAGTGGAAGTGTCTTTCAAATGCCTACAATAATACTGTTGGGAACATTCATAATGACTAAGTACAATTAATAAATGTACATCAATTTTATGAAGGTGGCTTTACAGTGAATAGCTCCCTTTTGGTGATCACGTGAAAGGCCTGCATTTTTTTATAAGGAGAACTGAGCTCCTCACACAACACAGTTCTTGCACTAGCTCAGCCCCAAAATAGGCATTGCCGCAGTCCTGTAGGTGTGAAATCTAACGGAGATGCAGCGGGAGCATGAGTAAGGCAGAGAGGAAGATGAGTAGCAGGAAGCCTGGATTAACTGCATAAAGGAGTTTTGGTTTGGTTTTGTTCTACAACCAGCGTTTTCTCTCAGAGTGGTTTTCCTCTGGCTTCTTCAGAAGGAGACCAGAATTAGAGGACAAATGGGCTGGTGCTGAGAAATAAGGAAATGCACGTTACTACTTAGTTTGAAATTTGGCTCAGAGGGGCATATTTCCCTGGCTGTAAACTGGATTCTCCCTCCTCCCTCTGTAAGAAAACAAGGTACTATCACCCACCTCTCGTACCATACCGTCCTGCAAGAATAATCTTGTGCTGTCATACACACTCGTTACTTGTGGAAAACATTCTGGTTGGCAGGGGAGAAAGGGAGGAGGGCGTCGTTCTTGTTTGGTGTCTGTTCAGTGAATTGGGCACTTCGATGCAGAAATACTAAATAAGACTGTGTAGAGCTCAGTCAGCTTTTCCTAGAAGGTTATTTCAGTAGATGCTCCCAAACCATGGGACATAGAGCATTCACAGTGAAGCCTTCAGAGTCTCCTGAAGCTCTCTAGCTTTCTCTGAGAAGGCGAGTGGACAGCTGTGCTTCTAAAGGTCTGCAAACTCAGACCATTGAAAGGGCAGATGCCGGCAGCTCGAGAGGATTTAGACACATACGGGTTTCTTCTCCCACAAAAGGATTGCAGCTTGGGTGTTTCCCCATTGACAGCTGTAGCTTCGAGGCAGCTGGGAGGACAGAGAATTTCATCCGTGGAGCTCCTTGTGCCCTTGGGGCATTTTACATGTTGAAAACATAAATCCTATTCAAACTCCTTTCCGCTTCTTCCTTCCCACGCCCATATGAAGAAGTTATTTTGGCACTGAGCCTTCAGTTTCTGGACTGACCATGGGAAGTGTTTTATATTATTCTAGCAAAGTAAAAAAAGTGACATGGTTTTGTCCCTCAGAGATGCAAAAGACTTTTTTTTTTTTCTTCAAACTGCTGATTCCGTGATAATTTCCAAGTATCCAGGGGCCCAGCAACGCTTATAGAAGCATTGGACAAATACATAATGGCAGATCTTTTGCAACTTGAAACAGTACTGAAGAGTAATTTCTCCTAAACAGCACCCATTCTTTCCTTCTTCTTGTCTAGTAGAGTGATCTTTATGCATTTTTAGAAGCCTGAAAGAACAGTTTCATTTGTGTACTCTTTTTCTTAGTTCATAAAATTTACAAGTATGGTTCATACTCAAGCCAAATTTCTGGTACATTGATTACATCTGGTTGTGCTCCGTGGGTCTGCAAGATTGATTACTGTGGGTTCTTTTAGGCACTGCAGTCGTTAAGAATACTGGTTTTTGATTGAGATTGTTGTTCAGACTTCAAAAATGTATAGTTATATGAGATAATACCACATTTCCTTGTTTTTTTTATTAATTGAACCCTTGAAGTACAAGTTTATTCTCGAATGGATTCACCATGAATATTCACTATACTGCATGAAATTATAAATCACGTTTGTCATGAATAAAAGCGTAGCAAGACCTTCCTTGAAGCTAACTCGGGGACTTCAGGAGGAGGGTGTGCCTAGGGCTTCTAACCCACAGATTTTTTTCTCTGTACTGTCTTTGTCAGCTCCACATAGTTTCCTCATAACATATGAAGGATCTTGAGTGACATTAATCGGCAGTAAACTCATAGTCAGTAGGGCTTGCACCAGAAGGTCATGGAAGTAGCTGAGGAGATCCGAGTCCTGCAAACTGCTCGCTCTGTTTTGAAATGCAGAGGAGGTTCCAGTGGTCATCAGGAGTCCTGGTGTGGGAGCAGTGGTTAAAAAGGCAGGTAGCGGTGGCCTTGTCAAATGTCAGCCTTTTAGTCAGACAGACACCTCTCAGGCAGAATAATGAAAGAGTATTTGGGGAATTTCAGTAATGCAGAGCAGAAAAGTAATGCTCATCAGCGTGGCACTGTGAACAAGAGCTTTAGATTAAAATGAATTCCATTTCCCCAAGACCAGTCTGTAGCTTCATTTAGCAGAAGGCATCGGTTTTGATTTGCTCTCGTAATGCCCTGAAGCTGTGGTTTCAGAACATCACCACTCTGCCAAGTGCTCTGCAAGCACGAGGCTTCTGAGGCTTTCTTAGTCCCAGTACTGAGGTAATATAGTCCCACCCCTGTTTTAATTTTGTACAGCCGAGTATCCCAACAGAGGGAGAATAACCTTCTACATCATACTGAAATACATAAATACTGTCCTGGGCTCTGACGTGCCAGGAGCCAAAGTGAAACGCTTCTTTTCTGGTGTAGAATGGTACAGAAGAAATTCTGCAGGACAGAAGCCTTACAAATCAAACAGAAATGAGGAGTAGCTTCAATTATCCATGAGGTTCACTGTTACAACAACTGTAAAGAAAAATAGTACCCATTAAAATGATCCTGTTGTGGAAGACACCCGTTAGCAGGATGTATTGTGGGGTCCTCAGCATTGGGCACTTCTGTGAAACTTCACAATTGGTAGGACAAGATGATTCCAGTAGTCTTGTCTGGCTTTAAAACACTGAGCCATGAATCATTAAGGATGACGCTTCATCTCACTGAAACTTCTTTTTTTTTTTCCTTCAGGAGTTTATTTTGAGAAGGTCTTAAAGAGTTCAGATACTTCCTTGTGGGTGAGGAATATTCAGATGTACTTATCTGGGATTGTGGTGACTTTATTTGGTGTCTACATGTCAGATGGAGCCCAGGTCCTCGAGAAAGGGTTTTTCTACGGCTATACGTACTACGTCGGGTTTGTTATCTGTAAGTATCTTGTGGTTTCAGGGTCGCGTTACGTTGGTTTGCTTTTTTAACTATAACTGACTTCGTGAAGTCATAAATTCATTCTGACACAGTTTTTTACTGTGTTTGAGGAATTTTATTTAAAAGTACCATTTTCTTGGAAATTATTCACTCATTCAGTTTAAAATTGTGCTGAAACAGCAGTCTGTACAAATTAGTAGATCATCCTTATATGAGTCTACTAGATGCCACTTACCTGCTCTACTAGATCCCATTTTGCTAAACATTGCGTTAGGTTGGACTTGATGATCCTGGTGGTCCTTTCCAACCGTAATGATTCTATAAATCACCTATTAGGACGACGTAGCCCCAACAAGGGGTTGTTGGGTTTACTCCCCAACAGTGGAGTAAAACACATAGTTTCAAGAATAACCTACTGCACCTTTACTAAGACAAACCTGTTCTCGTCCATCCAGTTCTCGCCAGCGTCGGTGGCCTCTACACTTCGGTGGTTGTTAAGTACACAGATAACATTATGAAAGGCTTTTCTGCAGCGGCAGCCATTGTTCTTTCCACTGTGGCATCAGTCCTCCTCTTTGGCCTCCAGATAAGTAAGTGCCTCTTTGCCTTTGATTTGACTGTACAGGCAAGTTTCCTTCCTGGCTGGCAGGGTTCATACCAAAGCAGTCATTGGTGCCTCCTTTGAATTTTTCTGCTTTTAACTGAGTCTTCTCCAGGACTCCCGTGTGCTAATGTGTAATCTCCGTTGTGTTACATAAGGTGCCTGATGATACTCTGCTTTCAAAGGCATTCCCGGTTTGGTCTTTCAGAGGCATCCTGGCTTCTACCAGCAGTAGTGTGTCCAGCAGCACCAGGGATGTGATCGTCCCCCAGTACTCGGCACTGGTCAGGCCACACCTTGAGTGCTGTGTTCGGTTTGGGGCACCTCAATACAAGAAAGACATTGAGGTGCTGAAGGTGTGTCCAGAGAAGGGCAGCAAAGGTGGTGAAGGGCCTAGAGCAGAAGTCTTATGAGGAGTGGCTGAGGGAACTGGGGTTATTTAGTCTGAAGGAGGCTGAGGGGAGACCTTACCACTCTCTACTACCTGAAAAGAGGTTGTGGTGAGGTGGGTGCTGGTTTCTTCTCACAAGTAACAAGTGATATGACAAGAGGAAGTGGCCTCAAGTTGCACCAGGGGAGGTTTAGGTTGGATACTAGGAAAAATTTCTTCACTGAAAGGGTTGTCAGGCATTGGAACAGACTGCCCAGGGAAGTGGTTGAGTCACCATCCCTGGAGGTGTTTAAAAGCCACGTAGATGTGGTGCTCGGTGACATGGTTTAGCAGCGGACTTGGTAGAGTTAGGTTAGTCGTTGGACACAATGATCATAAAGGTCTTTTCCAGGCTAACTGATCCTATGATTCTGTGATCTAAACAGCTCTTGAGTTCATGCAGCTTTATTCATTAATCCCTTCCTGATGCCGTTGGGTGTGTGCTGCGGCTGTTTACCTGGGACTGCTGTTGATCATTTCTTGTTGGTTTTAGCGCAGCTTTACACATCCCTGTTACGTTCTACCCACTGCTGCGTTAACTTTTCCCTTCCCAATTTGCTGTGGACACCACCACATGAGAGGGAGTCAAATGGCAGCTGGGGTCATGGCTGATGTGGTGAATGTTTTTGAGAGGAAACAGCAGATCGCTTTGGGCCGTCCTGCACCTCCAGCAGACTTGCTGATTGGGTCTGCCCCTCATACTGTACCAGTAGCTCCTGCTCAGTCCTTCGCTGTTTAGATTTGGGTGGTTTTTACTTGCCTACCGTAATCCAAAGATGGTTAAAACTGGTGGAAAAACAAGCTTTCTGATGTAGCACTGGGGAGATGGAGCTTAAGGGAAGATCGCATAAGGAGGAAATCATCAGTGTTTGGCTGGAAAAGGTCACCTTAAAGTGAGTGATGAAAAACACAACTAGTTTTAAAAGCTCACTTGGGCAGAACATTTTCTTGATGTCTGACACACATCAAACCTGGACTGGTGATCTTTCTGTGAAAGCTTCACTAACAGTGTTTCTTAACCCTGTCTAGATGTGGAAAGACAAACACAGTGTTTTACCACAGGTTCCTTTATCACATTCACCGTGTCTTTATCGCTAAGTTCATTGTACGGTAAGCCTGTCAGGTGGCATCTTGAACTGCAGGAGATGCTTCACGCTTGCTTTTCTGACCATCACCATGTCCTTGCTGATAGGAGACGTAACTGAAATGGTGTGGGGATGGTAAACACCCAAGAGGCCGAGGTGGCAGATGGCGAGTTTAGAGTCTGTGAATTA
Organism: Eurystomus gularis; assembly: GCA_013400335.1. Lineage (NCBI taxonomy): Eukaryota > Metazoa > Chordata > Aves > Coraciiformes > Coraciidae > Eurystomus > Eurystomus gularis. Next base: position 94,736 of record VZZY01010183.1, on the reverse strand, counting down.
TCAGCCTGGTCTAGTGGGAGGTGTCCCTGCCCTTGGCCGGGGGGTTGGAACTAGAAGATCTTTGAGGCCCCTTCCAACCCAAACCAGTCTATGATTAACTATGAGTAACTTTAATCCTGCCATGCAGGTATGATTACAATGTACATGGCTTCTGAAGGTTTCTTCTTACACGGAGGTGTTTGTTTAAACTACTTTGTCTCCCTTCAGCTGTTACCTTCTCCCTGGGTGCTCTCCTGGTGTGTGTTTCTATTTACCTCTATGGATTACCTCGACAAGACACCACAAAACTCCAGCCAGCAGAGACCAAGAGCTCAAAAGAGAGACTTGCTACTGTGTGACCTTGTCTAGAAAAACAGACAGATGGACAAGAGAAAAAACGGACCTTAAAAAACCCTGCATTTTTTAAAATTAGCCTTAAGCTAGTCATGAAGTGGTTTCAGGGGGATAGACTGCAAGCAGCAGTTAGTTCTGTTGTACGTGCAAGGTTTCCAGTGGCGGACGCTGAGGCGACATCACCGCCGAGGAGCTGGATGGGTGTTTTATTGGAAGTATCTTCACTCACATGGGACAATGAAGAGTCCCGTTTCCAAGGAGAGCGGGATGAAGGAACTGAACACTCACTTGTATATAATGTGTATATCTGGGGGATATTGGTTCTTTGTGTATTTGATAAACTGTCTTGCCCTTTGAGGGCAGAAATGCCCAAGAGCTTCATAAAAATCTATTAAAAAGAGGAATTACTTTCGGCATTTTCTCTTAAACTGGTTAGAAATTTCAGTTTCATTAATGACAGGAAAAGTTTCTCTTCTACGTATCTAGGTGATACGTAAGAGGTGACACAAGCCCACCAGGAGTAACCATGCTTCCAAGCATCACCTACCCAGAAGCGATCAAAAGCAGCGCTTGCTGTCTGGTTTAAAAAGTCAGAACACAAGAGTGGCATTTCTCTCAAGGTGCAGGTTTTCTCTCAGTGTTCAGATGTTTCTCATACCTGCTGCAGAGGGATCTGCTATGTGTTTTGTCAAACACCAGCTGTACAAAGTCATGTGTTCTTGTGTCTCTGGTTTGAGTTGGCTCCGAGTGTCAGACTAGAAGACTTTCTTACCTCCACATTTTCTCTCTAAACCTTTTGTGCTTGAAAAGCGCTCCTGTAACTTGTGTTAATTGATGAGGGCCAGCTCTACCCTTTCAACCTGCCTCATTTTCTCAGGCCTTCCAGAAACTGCAACTCTGCCTTGAGTGAAAACTGACTCGGGTGCATTTGGGCAACTCGTTTACATTCAAAGTGGAGTCAAAGATGTGACCAAGTTTCCATCCCGCTCAGATTCCTGCAGACGCTGAGTTAACCAGCTGGGTTTTATGTGAAGTGGGGCACATGACATGCGGCAGCAACAAATGCACTTACATTCTGTTGTGGTGCGAGAGGATGCTCCCCTCTGCCCTTCGCCAGCCACTCTGTGCACCCAGGACAGCGTGCCACAAAAGTGCTGCTCTGCCGAGCTACGGCTTGGGCAGTGGTGGGCGTTTCCAGGCAGTCCAGAGGCTGGAGCAGGCACCTGTGCTACCTTACGCGAGGTGTGCCGGCTCCTGCCACGGCTGCCTGCAGGTACGGTGGTGCTGAGGGAGCGCTGCGGTTCCTGTTCCACCAGCCGGGCAGCAAACAGCCTCTGCCCCGTCACCACATCGGTGTGACGGAGGAATGGGTGAGGAGCAGGATGTGACCGAGTTGGCCGTTGGTCTTGGCTAATGTTACCGAAGCGGGGGCTGCAGTACGACACACAGGAGAAACTTCTCTGGCACGGTGTGACTAACTTACAGCACACAGAGCGCCTGTAGCTGTTGTACCATTAGGCTTAAACACACAATGGCAACCGCAGAAGGGGAGAACCTTGATCGCTTGGGGCAGCGCAGTTAATGCCACTTCCTCTACCAAAAGGATGTCATATTTACATGGCAAATACCGACCGGCTCTCTTATGGGTACCCGGAACACCTGTGTCTTAAGTGCACCACTCCCTCCACGTGCCTGGCAACCCCAAACAGCTGTGCCACGCGTGCTCTGCTGCAGCCCGTGCCATGGAGCGTACAGACCGCGAGGAGCAGAGTTTCCACACTGCATTAGCCATGACCCACAGGGAAGCGTTTATATAATCCTGGAAAAAAATCCTTTTATTGAGAGTTGTGACTTTACACTGCATACAGCCTCATTACATTTGAGTTACAGGTGTAATGCCAAGAAGTTTCATCCCGTTGGCTAGAACGGAGCGTGCAGCTTGGAAGAGACAGAGCCTCGCCTGGAAAACAAGAACAGCCGTCAGCTCATGGTGTTGCTGCTACAGAATAGGGCGTAGGTCTCGGGACAGCAGTTAGGAGCAGCCCGTCAGAGCCGAGGACACTGAGCGCATCCTCTGTCCCCACACAGGGCGCTGGGGTTCGGGGACACACACACAGTGTGAGCACTGAGTGACACACCGGTGCCTGGCAGAGTCACACCAGCTGTTGGTAGCTACTGCAGCGTCAGCTGAGGGGACGCTTGTCAACAAAGGGAGGTGAAGGTTCAGCCCAGCCTAGTACCCTCAGGGCTGAGCGACCAGAGGAGACGCCTGCAAAAGAGCACTGACTGAAAAGTGAAAAATCATTCCTGCACCGCGGGCTGTTAAAGCCTGAGGGTACTGCTGGATCCCTCCTCTCCCGGTGCCCGGGCTAGCGGCTGTCAAACAACTACGGGCTGCTTTGAAAACTTCAGTCTTCCTTGTCGGTGTCTTAGCTGTTACACAGCTGGCTGTTTGGGAAGGGCTCTCTCAACCTTGCTCCAAAAAAAACCAGTTCTGGAAAATTGTCACATTGTCAGATATTTAGAAATAATTGTTTTACAGGATAAGGAGCTGAACTTTTCCTGTAGCTTGGACTGCCTTCAAAGGCAGGAATAGCTACAGCATCTAAGCTCAAATACAGGGTGTAGCTCCATCACTCCCACTGCAATTTTTTCCCCCACAACACAGCTCAACTTAAATGTGACTTCCTACCAAAATCAGCTAGGTAACAGCTCTTGAAATAGATGAAAGAGAAAACAAGAAAGGCAGCGTAATTATAATTTACTGAGCAGTTAAGGGGTCAAACACTGCCTGGGAGATGAGAAAATAATTTGCATCTATTTGGAACTGCACATTAATAGTTGTCGGCCTCGTGCTTTAGCTAGAAAGGCAATACTGACAACTTGGGATGTGTAGGTGGCAAGAGGGAGGAGACAGATTCAGTTCTCTCCTAATTCTCTGACTTCCCACAAAACTGCTAAAGGAAACCATCAACAATTAGCCAGCAAGTTAAATGCTCAAATGTTTACTTTTAGAAAGCTCGGAAGGAAAGGTGATGAGGAGGAGAGGGGTTTGTTTGGGTTTGCAGCAGGTTCCCTTACGGAGCCTGCTGTTTTGGGAAGATCAGGCGGAGCAGCCCTTTCCAGAAGCGCAGCCCTGAACAGAATCCCTGCTGCCCAGGGGCGCGCCTGCAGCCGCACATCCACCCCGCTGCTTACTCCCAGCTCTGGGACGCCCCACACAGACCCTGGCCACCTAACGCCGCTGTGCCGTACCTGGGCTAGCTCCGGGGCGCTGCCTTTCACGGGAAGGGTTCTGTGTGCCACGGCTACAAGGTGGCTGAAATGGAAAACAAGGCGAGAGCGGTGAGAACGAGCAAGTCTCTCGACAAGAGCAGTGCTGTGGGCTACAGAACGCGGCAGAACTGGAAGAGCCACAACTGCAGCATGCCACTAACTGACTTCCAACAGCCTCTTTCACCTGAGCGAAGGAGGGCATGATTTCCTGTAGCCTGTGTGTTGTCAGAGCACGCCAACAACAACTTAATGCTCGTAAAATAACCCCCAAACAATCACTCCCCCGCTCCCCCCAAAAAACCCCAAAACTAGTCTGGAAAGATCCTCAAGAGCCTGCCCTGTCATTCCCAAGGTGCATCCTTCCTTACACAATTTTCCATAACCTGTTAGAGCCTTCCCCGTACACAAGCTCTGCAGCTTCTCCAGCCAAGTCTGCTCCAGTGTTTCACCGTGCTGTTAAATCAGACAGGTCCCCGTGCGGACCCTCCCTGTGGAGGTCACGTACGCAGCACAACATACAAGCAGTACTGTGCTTTGTCCATCTCAACAAAGAGGCTGAGACCGGTGGTTAAAAGGGGTTTGGACACAATTTCTTAGCTGAAAGTTTGAGACGTGAGAGCGTACTATCAGCTCAAATTTGCTCTTTAAGATACAGTTAGTCTTGCATGACACTGGGTTCAGACACTGGGTTACAGCCAGTGATTCTTTTTTCTTGAAAGCAATTAGTTTCTGAGGAGACTCTTGACTCCAGTCTTGATCTCCACTATTTATTATTTGCTATCCTACTTTATACCTTTCCCACTCTGGTGAAACTCTTCCCACTATTTTTACTCTTCAAAGCAGTGCAGGTGTGAGGGCTGCAGAGCCAGCTCAGGAAGACCTGTCCTTACCGGAGACAGACACCAGTATCAGCAGTCACCTTACCTCAGGGTGAGGAGGTAGCTGACAATGTGCTTGGGTTGCAGATCCTGAGAAGATCTATATAAGACCTCATCATACCTGTGAAGAAAGAAAAGGATTGTTTGGTGTTATAGTAGAAAGGTGTACTCAAGATACCAGGCTCATCAGACTTGCTTAAGTCAGAACAACCACACAACCACAACAGCAGAATTACCAAAAAAATCATCTTCTGAACCAGCCCTAAGCACACAATTGATTATTTCTTCCACGTTCACTTATTGTTGAAGGAGATTGCTTCTGTTCCTCACTGCAAAGGCAGGGCTCAGAGAGGCAGGCTACAACAAAGAGAACACAAGAGCTGTATTTGCTCCTGGAACATTGTGTATGGTTCTGTGTTTCAACACTAACTGTAAATTCCTAGGAGCAAAAACTGTGTATTAAATAACCCGGGCAGTCAAAACAGCCCCTTAGAGGATGTTGCCTTTAGTAAAGGCAGCTTAGAATTCTAAGTAGCTAAAGGGAATCTTGTAACATTAGAAAAGACAAAAACAAGGTGGGTTTACATAATCCTGGAATAAAATAAGACTTATACAAGATATAAGGCAGAGTCATGGAGATCCGTGGTTTTTTCTTCATGTGTTCTGCTGTCCACTTGTGCACATCCTATTTCTCACAGCCTGCAAGAAGTTACCAGCCCCTCTGGGGCTGAACAGATTTCAAATTCGAAGAGGGGAGTGGACTTCCTTATTTCTGCTCGGCTCCCAGACCCACCCTGGCCAGCATGCCCAAGCTGAACTTCCCTGGGGTCTTCCTCCTTTAAAGGCAAGCTGCAGGAGACATGGGGAGTGAGCTCTGATAACCCTGTTAGTTTTCACAGGTAAGATGGGCAGCTACACACTAATCTGATAAAACCCAAGGAACAACCCATGAGGTTTCTGTGAAATACAATTGCACTGGATAAAAAGATACGGCCAGTCTTGTCTGAGTGCTGGCTGGTCCTGCTGTTGCTCCAGAGGACTGCAGGCAGACCTCTGCAGGCAATTACAGTTAACGGTAGGACTCTGCAACCTCCAGCTGCAGGCTGAAAGGAACCACCTGGGACTCTGACATGACTTGCTGAAGTCTGAATTTTTTAAAGAGATGCCCTCAAGAAAGTTGTAGTGTGGCCAAGGGAGTTAAATCCCTGGCGTTGTGCAGTGCACACTGCAGTGTATAGGACTTCTCACTAGGAATTCTGAAAACCTCAATTACTTCCAACTCCATCACAGGACGTACCACACGAACAACTCCCCTGTCTCTGTATTTTAATTACACACCTATGAAATAATGCAAACAAACTGCTCAACTTTTAAGACTGAATTAATGAAGGACATTACTGCTGTTAACCAGTATTGTGCACGTTCAGTAGCGCTGAAGGATGTCGAGCTGCTGAACGTGCACAAACATACCCCAGTCCACCTCACCCAGAAGCACTTCCTCTCCACTTTCCCACAAGCGAAAAACAGAACACAAGGGACCAGGCAAATACATAGCCAATATTTATAGAGAGGTTAATGTATTTTTGTGAAGACAAGAAAGAATTAAGAGGCTCATGTGCAAAGTGTATGTTCCAAATATTGCTTTTTCCCCTCATACGGCTTCTGAAGTCCATGAAGACTTCAGGTGAGGGCTACTGTTGCAATCAGTATGACCCAACAGACAAGCCATTTTTCCCTTATGACGGTACAGTCTGTGCCTGCTCAAGAGGCTGGCAGCAAATCCAGAAGTTGATTTTAAGGGAAGTGGTATTTGGAAAGACAATTAGACAAACCTGAGAAGGTGCTGAAGAACAGAGATGGCATCTGGCTCTTGCAAGCATGCCACATTCACATCAGTTAGCTGCTCATTCCCATGCATCTGTTCTAAACTAAAATGTAAGAATGAAAAATGAATGTTGAATAGAACAAAACAAAACTTGATAGCAAAGCTGAACGAGAAAAATAGTAATATGTGTTTTTAAGAAAAAAAGGATTGACATCTTCTGCTCAAGCTGCATGGAACACTGAGACAGACTAGCTGACTTCAGCCTAACAGAAAAAAATTAAAGTTTGTGATATTCAGTATCAGCTGGATTAGAGATATGTGTGGACAACGGGTCCACAAGCTGATGCTAGAAGGACTACGGAGGCAGTCAGCACCCTAGTAACAGTACTCTAGGCACCATCAGTACCTAGACAGTAAGACTACAGAGAGGGATCCAGACTTGCATGCTCTCCTTGAACCCTCTCTCCTACTGCCATTGCCTCAGAGGCTGCTACAGAACTCTGGCCTGATCCAGGAGGGTATCTTACATGCTTTTATGAAAATACACAGCCATGTCTGCATTAAAAGTGCTCTGAAAGATCACTCTAATTGCTAAAACTGTTCAAATGAGATTCTTCCAAAATTCTTTTTAAAAAATAATGAAACATGCCAGGTGTTTGACTTACAGGCAAGGGCCTGCTTTTAACCTTGGTTGCCAAGTGTGGGAAAGAACCATGTTAAAAGAAGGCACTGGCTACAATGGTAGCCAAAACCATCCAAGTTCTGTGATTTGGTATATTTTACAAATACAGACATTAGGTTTTTACATCAGTTTCCTTAACCCTAGGGCCAATGTTCTTAATCACTGACATCAACCATGTGGAAAGGCTGCTCCCAGAACTGAGAAAGTAGATGGACAGTGAGCAATGAGGTGGAAATTTCATTTTAATTGGCTTGCTTTTCTGGGAAGTTTCGGGCATTCCTATCGTAAATTCACACCTCTGCTGAAAAAGTGAATGTGTCATATTTAGGGAAGGAGTTAATACTACTACTTAATGAAGTTGTAAGCTAATAAGGTTAAAATAAATGTCACACTGTACTTCGGCGTACAAACGCTACTCTTACCTACAGAGTCTGGCATGGGTGTACTGCAAAAACGTGCCTGTATCTCCACGACTTTGAAGAGCTCGATCCCAGCTAAACTGATAATCAGATGACAGAAGGCCCCGGAAGTCCTGGAACAATAAATTAAAGTCACCTAGCTATGGCTCCCCATCTCAGTGTTTAACTTTTCACAGAACATGCAGGCTTGGGAGGCAGCTCAGACTCACCTGAATTATTAGCGCTGCAAGACCAACTTTCTCTGCTGTCTCCACAGGGTCTTCTATCTCTTTGGTTGCTGAAGAGAAACAGAGAAAAAGAAATTGTCCGTATGCAGTGGCATAGCAACTCCCTTGCTCAGATGTGGAGATGCCAACAAAACAGCATCTTCTAAAACTGTCAACTAGCAATATGGAAAGCGTCAGGATGCATACAGCAATAAAGCCAGGAGAGACATCTTTCTTAAAAGTGAGGTACTGCTGTTTCAGGTGGGCTTTTTCGCACTCCCCCTAGGATGCGTAACGCAGATTTTCAAGTCAGAAGGGTTCATTACAACAGGCTAGACTACACCGAATTCCTCTTTACAACTCAGACAGTCTCTAAGATCAGGAAGAGAATGACAGGGCAATTCAGATTTTGTTTAAAAACTGATAGAAACCTCCAGGTGATATGGTGGCACAGAGTCAAGAGAAAATCTGTTCCAATGGCTAATGGAGCATTCAGATGTACATTCAGGGGGCATTTACTACAGCCGCAGTAGACATCTGAATGAACTATACTCTAGAGAATCTGAACTGAGTCATAGAATAGTTTGGGTCGGAAGAGACCTTTAAAGTCCACTCTCCCTGCCACAGGCAGGGACACCTTCCACTAGATCAGGTTACTCAAAGCCTCATCCAACCTGACCTTGAACACTTCCAGGGGTGGGGCATCCACATCATCTCTGGGCAACCTGTTCTCTGGGTAGACATGACAAGAACCTCTCCAAAGCTCCTCTAACTAAATAGACTGAACTTAAGTTTATTATTACAAAACCTAATTAATCTGGAAAAGTCTAAGAGATAATGTCCTCACAGCAGCTGCGAGGACACATCTATTTCTAGCTTTTTCACAACTCAAGTGATATTCTTCAGCAGATAAGCAGCACGCTGTTGTGTACAGAAATTCACCGAAGGGCCCATTTCATCCCCTGTCTCACAGGGAACTTCACAGGGCCAAGCTGGTGCTCCAGTTTATCAGAAGTGCAGTAAACTTGCCTACATGACAGCTCTTTAGATGCCGGATCTTCTGGGAAATCAATTACTTGTGTTCGGACCCACAACCTTGCCTAGTAAAAACGTGAGGCTTTTGACCTACATAATGCTCTCTATTTATATTTATATTTATGCTCTCTATTGATATTTAAACTCAGATCACAGTGTGCTCTAGCAAGGTCTCCTTTTCTTGTCTGTCTCTACTGGAGAGAAAGGAGGATTCTTATCATAGCCTTTTACAAGGCAAATCTGTTCCATGTTAGCAAGGGCCAAGTGCATGTTTTTATTGTAGTACATGTAATCTATTACATTTGCAGAGTTCAGCTTATGATTTCCTGTCCCAGCTGACTTCCCACTAACAGCAGAACATGTAGAATTCAGCTGTTCTCTGAAGGCACCACTTCAGCTGAAGCAGTTTTGCAGTTATAGTACACTCAGATTTCTGTCTTTTGTTTTGCTATGTCTTCATGCCAGGTCAGCAAAGCCAGCTGAGACAGCTTTGAGTAGTTCATACTACTCACACCTTTGCTATTTACAAAATTCCGAAAGGCTAAGCTTGAAAAGCGTGGGGATGGAGCACTGCCCTGAGAAGTCTCAGACTGGCTACTCATTTACAAAGACAAATACATTTAGATTACATTATTACATTTCATAACAGATTTGTTTCAAAACAGAACAACTGTCTCAGAATTCAAGCGTTTGTTTATATGCTTGATGAGACACAGACAAAGCTATGTAAGAGTGAAGTGGCAAAGGGAATAGGCATTATACAGAGGATTGACATTGACAGGAGGATTCCCTGAGATGAGCAGAAAATAAAAGGATGCCAATAATGGAAACTTAAAATAGCAGAAGAACGAGGTACAGCTAACAGCAAGGAAAGAGTTTATACAAAGGCATTTAACTAACCAGCTCCCACTGCACACAGGCATGATTTCTAAAGCTAGCACTGGCTGTTAGATGCCCTGCTCCCAAAATCTTTTCAATGACAGCGAGGCGTTTTGATGCCACACGTACATTTGTAATATCTTTCATTGTGTATCCAAACACTTTTCAGACATTGAAGACATTGCTATGAGCAAGGGATTTAGCATTTCTAATTTAGGGAAAGGGAAGTAAAGCAGGAATCCAAATGTAAAGGGGAAAATTTCTACAAGCACAGGTAGGATTCAAGATGTACCACATAAGCTCTGGGTAATGCTGCACTGCCAGCTGAACACATTACTTTTTAGCTGTTCTTCGGCCTACTGCTTGTGCAATGATGGTACATGGGTCTGTACCTCTGCTGCGTCAGTTCACTCCAGCATAAAAACAAGCTTGCTTTGCACTCAGCTATGACACCAACCTTTAAGCTGAAGCTCTAAGCTCCATTCCAGTCTGCAGTAAAACTGGTTTGAGTCGAGGGTCACCCTTCTATCCTTCTGCCTGCCCTCCATTCTCCTTTGCCACTCGAAAGCAAATTTACCCGGATTAAAAAAGCTGCGGAGGCAGAGCAAGGAAGATGCCCACCACTTAACCTCATCCGCTCACTGATTCAGTTCCGTCCGTAACTCCAGAAAGCACAAGAGAGGGCAGCATTTCCCTGGGAACCGCCTGAATCTTTACGGCGTCGAGAGGAACCGGCTCCAGCGCCCCAGCCCGAGCGCAGGCAAACATCCCCTGCAGCAGATTCCGCTGCAGAGCAGCGACCTCCTGGGGACCCCGGAAACGGCCATGAGGCTGGGAGGATGACAAGGCAGTAGCTGCAGACAAGCCAGGGGTCAACACTGCCAGAGAAAACTGTCAGAGCCACGAAGCCTTTGGATGAAATCTGACTGTTGCCTGAACTCCAGCCCCAACGGCCACTATTGACTAGTTTGTCTCTCCAGAAAAAAGCAACTGTTGTCCCCCAAAGGCAGGTACTTCCCTCCCAGCGCAAAAGCATGATTAAGTACTTTTACTGAATGTTACAATTTGCAAATCTGTAATTTAGGGAAGCTCTGAGTGGCAAAGGATTATTTTAATATTGTTTATATTATGGGAGAATACAAAAAGTGCACAGATGAGGGCATATCACTGTGATTAGCCTGATGCAGGGAAAAGTGAAGGGTAGAAAGGATGACACGGTTTTGATCAACACAGAACATACAAAAGAAATTAATAAGACCTGAAATAGCTAACTTTTTGCAGAAGCCATGTTTTGTAACACCCTTGAGCGAACTTCATTTAAAACATCTTCCAGGAAAATTACTTCTCCTCTCCGAGTCTTCATCCCTTGAACTAGACCAAAAGACACATGCTGGCACCTGTGTTGAAAAGCAGCAGGACCTAAAATTACATTTTAATCAAGAGAAATGTTTGCAGTGTTTTTTCAGAGCTGGATTCTTACCAGGAAACAGCAATAACAGCTGAATAAATAGTGCTCCAACGTGGGAAGCTTGGTGATATAATCAGTAACTCTCATTTCAGCAACCAAAGCTCCATACTTATTATATAATGGAAAAATTAGGATGAGAATTATGATAACCTGGTCATTTGCATGCTCGTGGGAACCTCTCCTGCTACTAGCTTTAGTACAGAAGACTAATGCAATAAATTGCAATAAATTGAGGAGAGGCAGGACGCAGACAGATCAAATTACTGTGGCAACACAGATCTGTTAATAAGATTAGAAAAGGAGTCATAATAATTCTATTGTGGCTACATTAAACTAAAAGTGTAATTAATCATTGCTAATAATAAAACATTCATTGCTTCTGCTCACAATAAGCCCAAGCATTATTCTGGATCCATAACCTAAGGTAATTTCAGTGCAGCTTTAAGCACTGTGAAAGGAGGCAGACTAATATTCCTGAAGGCTAAAATTCTGTATTTAATCAGAAAAACCATGCAGTCTGTCAGGAAGGAATATGATTTAGCCTGCAGATCCATTACTGACCTTTGCTCAGATTGCCAACAAGACTGGTAGTTACAATGAGGAACAGTGGGGATACATTTCTCTGCAACAAGTATTTCAAGCCTGAAGCATGATTCAAACTCAGATTCAGATCTCTGCTAAAATATCTTAGTTCAAGAAGTAATCATTTAATATGTGATCACACAATGTAACAGAAGCTATGCCATAAAGTCTCTGAAAGATGGTTTCCCCTTTTTACATGAAGCAGTCATGAAAAGTCCTGTTTTGTGAGAGACAGGGCTGTTTTTCACATCCTCAGCCCACAGCGATGTCTCCACGCACAAATAAAGTGGACCAGCAGGAGTGGACGTATAGAATAAAAAGGCTGGTGCTGAGGGCCTGAAGCCCACATTGCACCCAATTCCAAGGGTTTATTTTCTTATTTTTTCCTACTTACTGAACTAGCATTACTTGGGTCCCACAGGCCAAATGTCTGCTTGCACTCGAGTTCATCAGCAGCACATCTTGTAGTTTAGTTTCATTCAAAATGCCTACATGAGGTGTGCTACAGCTTGGTGGTAGGTGGGCGCAATCAGGAGATTCCCTTCCAAAGAGTACTCCACTGAAATTCCAATGTACATATTACCCATTCTTTAAAAAAAAACCAAAACAAGGTATATAATTAAGATCCATCAATACATACCTTTCTGCCCAGTCATAACCCATGAGCTTCAATATTTGGAACAAATTCTGGAAGTGATTGCTTTGACTTTTATCTGTCTGAAGAATAGAATTGGTGCCTATCAGAAAACGCTGCAAGTTTGATGAGGATTCGCTTTTAAGACACAAACACACAACACCACAAATACTGCGCTAGCAAGTGACTGCAAGCAGAATTAAGACCTATGAAGTCAGGCAAGGCTTGAAAAATGTAACATCTGGAATCTATGGCAATGGGATTTTGCATCTTGTCAGAAAAAGCAATCTAACTTTTCAAAACATGTTATTCCTAGGTCATGAAGGCAGATCCATGAAATGAAATGTTCTTTAGTTTCACATAATCTGTGAGCTGCCCATCAAACAAAACACCTCAATTTTCACTTCAGAACCTTGTGGCTCCTGTTACATACTCGTGTTTTACATCACCAAACTTTAAGGTTCCTTTGGCTTAGAAACAGAACACCTCTTGAAGCTGTTTGTCCCCAGAACCCATTAGTTTCTATTGTCTCCAGAGGGATTTGTGGAGTTTTACATCATAAGTCAGGTACATAATTAAAACAAATGTATAAATGATCACATTTTCATATTAATGATGCATCCTGTGCTCTCTTCCACTTCCAGTTACTCCTCCTATGACTTAGGGCAATTTCTGATGGGAGTTTATGGCTAACAATGATCTTTGTACTTGTTTCTAGCTATAGCTCTTGCTACAAAATTCATTTTCTTACCTAGCTGCTTTGACTACGTCAAAGACTCCTTTATCCCTCATTAAAAAACACCACAGTGATAAATAACCACTATTTCCTGTTTGTTTGGTGTTCCAAGATAGGGACTGAGCAGTGAGTGAAATGCTTCCCCACGCTTTTTCTCAATTCTACCACTGTATCAAGCCTCAAGCACCTGCTCCTCTTTCACAGCTCCTCCTAACCTGCTCCACTCCCATGCATCACCTCTCTCTGAGCCGATTCACCAACAAGGGTGATAAACGGATAGTGGCGGCCAGCATTTCAAACAAGGCCTTCCAAACTCTTTTCCACACACCTCACGTGAGAGAAGCTCTCTGTATCTGTAACAAAGTCAGATCTCTCTCGCTAAAAAGATCTCGCAACAAACTTTGTGAAATTTAGCTTAAGGCCAGCTCACTGTACTAGCCAGTGCGGCCCAGCTGTTTTCTGTGCTTCTCTCTAGATCCAAATTTATCTCTATTCTACTGTTTTACAAGCAATTATACATTCCATGACAGAAACTAGTTTTGTTTTGTGTGCACAATAGTATACCCCTCACCACCCAGACCATGATCACATCATTTAAAAGCCTGTTTGAAGGACTGTGGTCTTTTGCGAGTAGATATTGTGACAAATCATAACAATACTCACTGACAGAAGACTCTCATCCTTCTGAACTTAACTGCTTCTTCATGACTGTTCACCAAGCAGGATTCTCAGCTAAAACTAAGCTAGAAGCCAACCTAAGTTTGTATTTACTTGTCTTGATCTATGTATACTGAAATAGCACGCAGAAGAATATTTAAATCATTAACAGAAAATAATCTAATAATAATCTAATAGCTTTTTTAACAATCCTTTAAACTCCTCTGGAAATAAGAACATGAGAAGAGAAGCCAAGATAAAAATACCTATTAGGCAGTACAAGCTGAATTCCAGGTTTCAGTTGGCCACTTGAAAACTAAGCATCAGCTCCTGTGGTTTTGGGATGCTGTGTGGATTATTGGAGAGCGTCAGGCTCAGAAGTGTTTGGTGAATCTAGAATTACTTACCACATAAATCATAGCATCACAGCTATGCTTATTCATTCGGTCTATAGCAGCAGCAAGATCTCTGGAAGAGATAATGAGAGACTGTTTGGACTTTCGCTCAAACATTACTCGTCATTTGCCTCTTAGGAAAATAATCTACTCTTAGGGAGGGGAGGGGGCTGCCTGGGATCCGTGTATGCTTTACGCAAAAGAGAGGACATGTATACTTTGTTCACAATGTGTTTGAAATGTTTTTTTAAACCACTAGCTATGAGAATTGCTAAGGAAACCGTTCTTACATGCAGACTCAGTCTGATCTCCGTCTGTCTACTGGGACAATCAACCAACTGGGATTTGATAGAAACAAGCCTCTCCTGGAAAACTAACCCCGTGCTCAGCATTGGGTGATATGATAAAAAGCTCATCTTTGCACATATGAAGTAGTGCAGAGAAACAACTTCCTTGAGCCCCAGCTGGCACTGAGGACTATAGCTCACATAAGCCATGCATCTGTAGTGCCAGCAACTACAGGGGCCAAGGGGTCTCTGCTGCCAACAACTGGAGTGAGCACACACACATCCACATATGATTGACAGCAAGCATCAAGCTGAACTAGCCAGCAAATGGGTGAAATGCCCTGGGAGCCAGTTAAGTGTATGCCTTCACAGACGAGGCACCCAGAGGAGTCTGTAATGTTGACACCAGGGGGACTGAGAGACCTTGTATATGTGTGTCTCTGTGCAGGAGGCAACAGGGGAGAGTGAGGATCCAGGGCCAGCTGCAGGATGGACCACATGTCTAAGTTCAGTTACTGGGGGTTCCACTGTGTCTGTACCAGCAACTGGAGTGGGGCTATGGGCCCTGGGGGCTTGCATGCCCAGCTGCCAACAACTGGGGAGACCTGGGGATCCAGGGGCCAGCTAATGGGCAGACTGAGCATTGAAGCTCAGCTACTGGAGTGATAGACATTGTGTATGCGTACTCCATACATCTTATGTAGATAATATATATCACATACGTACATGTGTGTATTTATCTACATACATAAATGTGTATTTCTTCATACTAATACATCTTCATCCTCATCAGCCAGAGGGGAACAAAATGAGGCCACTGGTGCTGTCTTGTGTGTGTCTGTCAGGTACAGGTGCTCAGCCTCAGTCCTGGTTGGACCTGTGGGCACAGAGCTGTGGCAGCCTCGCTCCTCTCTATCTGGCTACAGGGTTCAGCAGCTCTCTAGTGTGCAGGACTGACGGCAGCACCTTTCCAATACTCTTGTCCTGAACAGCTGTACACCGTTTACCCGGAGGGCTAGACATGATTTATCTACATTACTGGCACAAAGAAATTGCTAAAGCTTCCATATTGGAATACCCAAAAGGAATGTTAGGGTACCGATGAGAAGGCAGGAAAATACTCATAGAATTGATGTTACAGTGCTGGTGGTCCACTAAGTCAATGAAGACATCGCTGAACAAGCCATTTTGTTTCTCCGTCACACTGTCAATAAACACTTTCAGCAAAGGTGTTCCTGAAACCTTCATTATTTGGCAAGTGTTTATTAGATGAAGAGATACCAGCTTTGTTTTCAAAGTCAACAGCTGGTATGGAAAGAGGAAATTTACTAACAGACTGCTTAAAGGGATGGAAACTGTTTAAAAGCAGTTGTTTTTCCTGAGCCATTTTCATCCCATCATAGTTACATTGCTAGTTCCAGTTAAGATTACTCATTAGTCAAGGTGTTCCATCCCAGAAATAAAAAGCTTCAAAATCTGTATTATCAAGTACAAATATACTCTTGTACAACAGTTTGCTGGCAAAATAAATGGCAATAAGCACAGATGGGCTTACTTGCCTTGTTATATAAAGAGATGTCCCATCACTACGCATGATGGTGGCAAATGACGAGAGGTCTTTCTTTTCTGAAAGATCCACAATTCCTGTTCCTTTTCTGTAAGTTGAGAGAAAACACTGCAGTAACTGCAAGCTGGAGCCAGTATACAGGTAAGTTCAGATAAGACAGAGGTCAGAACCAAAACAAAGGCCTCTTGCCATGGAACCCCCCCTCACTCTGGACACTCTCATTCTTTTGTGTGGATGACCATCTCCTTTAACTCTTTTTGAAGACTGTTCCTCTAAGTTTGTTGTCACCACTGCTGATGCCAGGGAGCTGCCTGCATTCTGGTGCATTCAATGACTACAGCTTCCTTCCCAGTTCAGCCAGGCAGCTCCCTCATCAAGGCAAGGATCTTATCTAACTCTGCTCCATTAAATGGCACGTGCAGCTACCAAACTAATTAACACCCTAAAAGGCCATTAGGAGTTGAACACTGTAATTGTACCTAATTTATCATGGTCAGACTTCTGTGCTAGCCACAGAAAAGACAAACAATTTTTAGCTCTGACTGCACAAATCCTGTTGGTCTTCTACTAGAAGAGTGACCAAAATCATTTAAAGAAAACTCTTCCCCTTAGAATACACACAAACCTCACTCATCATATTTCATTTGACATGCAACTGAGATGTTAAGTAAACTAGACAAATAAATTGAATAATGAGTTCGTACATTGTTTTCTGAAGGAGTCCTTTATCCTCCAATGTCTTTAGAACTTCCTGGGACTTCTCTTTGTAAAATGATTCTCCCGAATATTCATCAAAGTGCACTCCTAGACGCTGAAAAGTTCAAAGAAGGGTAACATTGTTAAGACTGAGGCTAATTTATTCAAGTTAAGTCAGATGATAGGTTTGTGGTACAGGTCAGACAGAGTACAAAGATTAATTTTATTCCAGAAAATGTTATTTCATTGTTAAAAGGAAACGATGTTTGGATTTTGCTTTAATCTATTTCTGCATTAGAATTAATCTCCCTGCGTTGATTAAGTGTTGGACACCATGTTCATGAGAAATTAGGAGTAAACTGGACAGAGCAATTAGTACACAAATTCTGAGGCAGGTCTCTAACTTCCAGTGCTGGAAGCGAAACCAGTGGACTGCAGAGAAGTTACCTGGACATGAACTCAATCCTATTTTTAAAGGATGCTGAAAGAAATTTTTAAAAGTAGGAGCTACTCACAAGCATTGCTGAGCATACAGAAATCAGCATTACTAGGAAGGCTGAGGGTACAGCTCAGAAAGGGTGACCTTAACTGTCAAAACTGGGTGAAATGTAACAGTACAAAAGACAAGGTTCTTAACAGAGGGCAAAGCTGTCAGTCCCTCAGATCAATATTTATTAGTTTGAATGGAAGTGGGAGAGAAAGATCTAGCAGTACCAGTCATCATGTTATCACTGATGAACAACCATCAGGATGCAGCTGCATACACAGCCCAACACCCACTTACCGTAACAGGTCAGCTTTCCACTAGAATTATCAAGGCTGTCTCACTTGGGAGATCTTAAAGAGTGCTTGGCATGAATCCAGTGATATGTTTCAGGGAAGAACTAACAGCACAGCCAGGTTATCTGGGTTACTGAGGAAGGAGCAGGCCGCTTCTCTTTTAACTTTGTATTTAAGGATGAAAGAAGACATGACCAATTTCTACAAATGCATCAAGAAGAAGGAGGTGGGAAGGTGCAGTTTTAAAGAATAATACTAGATCAGCAAAGTGGCATAAAATGAGTCACAAATTCTTTGGAACTGCAAGTGAGAAAAAAATGTCTAAGCCAATCAAAACTGAGCACCCATTCCAGAGTTTCATTGCAAGAAAGAAAAACACTAGCTGGTTTTCAGGTGGACCCAACAGGTTCTAGAGTAAGATGACTTAGTATAAATACCAAGAGATTGGATTCAGTGACAGAAGGTGCATCTCACGCCCGTTTCCCAGATTAATAAGATTCATTTTGTGGTCAGTGGCACAAACATCTCCCATAAAACAGGGAACAGCGGCTCCAATCTTGAGATTACAGCGTGCAACAGATGGCTGTATACTAGCTCAACTCAGCCTGCAGGTAACTTATGCACTGATTACTATTGTAAACTCCTGCTGCTCTAATTTCTTACACTCAATTTAATATGCAACATACACAGCATGTCCTAATAAAATTCATTACACGGAAACTGTTAAATTTAGCAGATTATTGCTGACTTCAAAGATAAAGCAAAAGTGAATAATATTGGGTTTGTTGCTTAGCACCATGCTCCTAGCTTCAACGCTTCTGAGAAGGGAAAATTAATCTGGGAGCCAATTACATGGACTCTGCTAAATAAAATATATCTAGGGTGTCAGCTACTGAAGTGACAGTCTGCTTGGAGGTTACATCAACTACTGTGCTTTTTCCAAACAGAATGGAGCATAACCTGGCATACTGAGAAGCATCTTCCCCGTAACGCTGCAAATTTTACTGGACAGGCAACGAATTGACAACAATACAGCAACCTGCGTTCCCAAGTCACTCTGCTGCTTGGCAGTCTCTCTGATGAAAAGGTGCTCTGCACTGTCAGTTAGATTGATGGAGCAATAGGTAAAAAGAGAACATTCTACCAACACCACAGAAAAAGCAGTGGATTATTTGTACCTTATAAATTCGGATGTATTCCTCAATACTGAAGTCTCTAAATTGTTTCCAAAGTGACAATGCCTGCTCATCATGTTCTTCCAGTTTTCTAAAGAAATCCTTAGCCTGGTTTTTTGTGCTTTCATCTTCTGCTGCCTTGTTAATCTGCACATACACCTAAAATATAATGGCACTGAAAATGATGAATAAGTATAATCCTCTCCTCTGGTAAAAATAAGCAAAGTTCTACAAGAACTGTACAAGTACATTTAAAGATGACATTTGTAACATCAACATTTTAAAGATGTGTTAAAGCAACTAATTTCCTGTTTAAAGGATTAACGAGTAGCCCAAATTCCAACAAGAAAATGTGCATCTTATCTTGAAACAAGACTAATGCCACAATTCCTTACTGCTGTTGCTATCACCCTCTTCATAACCTTGAAATAACTGCAGTAGCAGAATACGGAAGAACTAATTTATGCATGAAATGGAAACCATCACAGACTTTTAAAGCAGAGATTTTTCTTCAGAAGACCACAAAGTTGATACTTACTGCAATTACACTGCCTAAAAATGAGATAGCAGCTGAAGCAGCAAAATCGTAGATAGACTCGATATTTTATAAACTAAAAAAACCCCAAACCTGAGTTCTAATCTAAACCCCCTTACTTACTCTGTACCTGTATTAATACATGCTGTCTCTCTGTGGCTGAAGTCAAGCACATGAATGTCAACATCTGACTAGACAAACACATACACACTGTCAGTTTGCTAAAAGCATTGCAAAAATCTTGAATTGGCCAACTTTACCTCTGTACAGCAAATTTGTCTCTCCTGCTCATTAACGTATTCCATTATATCTAAAGGCTAAATATTTGCCCAGACAATGATTCCTTGTTTTCCAGACATAGCACCTTGAAAGCCCAGGGGAAGGTTTTTAAAAACTTAAAGTGCTACGTAAAAATAATTAAATTAACTAGTGGTTATGCTATGTATTTAGACCCAAAAGAGTTCAACACTGTTTAAGTCTTTGTAAGAGTTTTGATCCCCAGCTCACTGCAATCTTGATAAAAGCTAAATAATTTTTAAAACTTCACTCCTGCAACGTTCAGATAATGTTTGCCAACAATACCTTGCTTGAATGAGTTCCACCTATTTAAAGAAAAAAAAAGCTTGCACAGCAAAACTCTTGAACTTTTCCCCCTTCCTTTTATGTCCCAAGATTTTTAGAGATTTTAATAACAGGCGGTACTGCTGACAGGTCTCAAAGATTAAAGTTTGTTAACTTCTGCCATTAAAAGAAATTTAAAGTAGAGGGAAAATTCAACCCTTTCCAAGAACAATGCTCCACCTCCCTCATTAGTGGCTTCACACATTCTGCGCCCCCCCAGCCCCCCTCCAGTCTTTGATGTTACAAAGCAAAAATAATGCAAAAGGCATATTTGCATCTGACTCTTGCCAAAATGGAAGGTGAAAGATGTCTGGAAAGGTACCTTTGTCTATACATTTATTTGTATGCAAACTGTGCTATGGAAATTTTCTTTTTAAATGAACTATAGGAAAGATTAGTTTTACACAACAGTAGAAAAAACACCACTTTGAAACATGTCTCAGTCTTTTACATAAACCAGGAATACAGCTGAACAAGAAGCTAAAATTTGGGAATATTGAGAAACTAATTTGGTCTCAAACAACTACTGTTTCAGAACCTTTTGCAGCTTGGCTGAATACTGTTCTCTGCACTTGGAGGTATTTTTTCTAAGGTCATAAAGCCTATATGCTATTAAAATAGATGGTATTTTAAAGCTTTAGTGCAAAATTCAAGTATTTGAAATTCAAATCCTAAGAATAGATTGAAATTATAAAATAAAAATTAAATAATATAGAGCAATGAGCAACCACAAAAATACAACTACTTCTTGTCATCTCTTTCAATGAGTCCTACAGCTCTAAAACACCTCCATGCTGAGAATCTATCAATTTTGTTGAGCAGGCCTTAGGGATGAGGGAATAAGCAAACAAAATTTATCTATGTCAAAGAAGCTGGCAAACTCAGAATGATCTACTCTGCCACATAAACAATCTGCCTAATGTGTATCCAGCCGTAGATTATCCAAGTAGTCACAGCTTGTTCCTTTGCCAGTAAACAGATATATGCAAAACAGTTGTCCTGTGACATACTGTCCCCCCACCAGCATCAGCAAGAGTTCCCATATCCAGCTTAGAGGGTGGAGCACAGCTCAGCTTTGTACTAAGAGAACACTTGACAGCACCACATATGAAACCTGACAAAGCCCCATTAACACACAAGATCTTTCTTCTAAAGGATGAGGGTTTGAACATTGGCCATTCAGAAAATTTTGTCCACCTATCCTCATGGTTGTTGGATTAAGATAGTTGATATCGGCCATGCCAGCTGTGGTGGTAGCGTCAATAATGCAACTGAAGTATTCACATGATTACCTCCCTCATGGGGCTTATTTTTCAGCCTAATGAAACTTGTCTCTGTTGCCACGGCCTAGTGAAAACTGTCTCTGCTGTCAGGGCCCAGGCTAGCACTGGTCATAGAATCACAGAATGGTTTGGCTTGGAAGGAACCTTAAAGATCATCTAGTTCCAACTCACCTACCATGGCAGAGACACCTCCCGCTAGATCACGTTGCTTAAGGCCCCATCCAACCTGCCCTTGAACATCTCCAGGGATGAAGCATCCACAACCCCCCTAGGCAACCTGTTCCAGTGTTTCACCATCCTCAGAGTGAAGAATTTCCTCCTAATTCCAATCTAAATCTATCCTCTTCCAGTTTCAAACCATTACCCCTCATCTTATTGCTACAAGGCTTTGTAAAAAGTCTTTCCGCAGATTTCTTGTACACCCCCTTAAGATACTAGAAGGCTACAATAAAGTCTCCTTGGAGCCTTCTCTTCTCCAGGCTGAACAAGCCCAACTCTCCCAGCCTGTCCTTGTAGAAGAGGTGTTCCAGCCCTCTCATCTTCCTAGCCCTTCTCTAGACCTGCTCCAACAGGTCCATGTCCTTCTTGTGTTGGGGGCTCCAGAGCTGGATGTAGTACTCCAAGCAAGTCCTTCAAGAAAGGTCATTTAAATCCAGTAAGAGTCTCATCATGACTCTGCAGACATACCATTCTGTACAAAACTGACAGCTAAATTAAATGGACTGTCCTCCAAAGTTCCAAGTTGGTCTTCTCTGAACTTACCTCAAAAAGGTGTTGTAAAGGACTGGATTTTAGCTTTTCTTTGTTGCCAAAGCGTTGGAAACCAACACCCAATAAACCTTGAATAACGATTAAATACGGAGTTAGACATCAGTCCAGAGTTCATTCTGTTGTTGTTTTCATAAGCAAGTCTAATCTTAACATTGTATATAATAAATGTCTTATATTTTAAAGAAATATAATGGTTTATGCTACAAAAACAAATCAGAAGCATAACCTATTATTCCAGTGCATGAAAAGCCAAAAACTGTAATAGCTAGAAACTAGTAAGAAATACTATGTTGATTTTTCAAATCCTCATAAATGGAATGTGGGTTTCTGGACCTGTAGATAAAATTGTCTTTTACAGAGCCACCAGCTGTATATAAGAAGCCACACTGTGGAAACTGTCCAGCAACAGAACATGCTCAGAACTCCTTGTTTTGCTTCCTCCCTTAACAGTAGATCATTTCAAGGACAGTAGAAACTGGGACACAATATGGTATTCCACATACCACTCATGCAATATTTTCAAGGGAACTTTTTGCTGCATGCTGAGAATATGCAGGTTTTTTTCACGTATCCAGTTGGGCTTCAGCACTTTCTGAAAGCCATGTGAAAGGCCAAGATCCAAATCTCAATCTTTTCATCTAAATCGAAAGAGCCCATTAACTCATTCAGTGATCTAGCAATATTAATCCTGAGGCCTCTTAGATTTTCTGAGGCTGCTTTTAAGGCCATCTCATTCCTCAGAGCAGACAAGGACCAGGGATGATGTCTCAGGAGTATCTGGCATCTGAGGAATGTTTGCAAGTATCCCTTTGAAAAGCCCTCTGCAACTGAGCAAAATGGCACTGTTACAAGAACTTCCCTCTTGGAGACACTGAGTGCGACAGAAGCCAGATTTAGGTAAGAAAAACAAGTTAGGGTTTAGGAAATAAAATGAGTCTAACTCTGTTGAAAGTAAGTTTCTTTAAGGACAGTTTGTTCTATGAGCAATCAGAGCTTGATTTCTCATCTATGATGTCTCATAGATATTAGTGTAGCTACACATCCCACTTTTCAACACTGGCTTCACGCTCCAAGCCCCAGCCGAACTGCCAGTTTTCATTCAACCCAAACACATCCTTCCACATATTTCTGTCTTCCCCAAACTATCCCCAGCCCTTGTTATACTCACCAATTATTGGCAAGATGCAGCATGTGTTGGGATTAATTCTGACCTAGATGTGCTGACTGGTTAGCCGGCAGGCTAAACACAGAAGTTAACTTTCTCTCCCAGAGGGCACCGCATTGTATTTCTATCCCTACTTGGCTGCCAACTGTCACAATACCAAAAGAAATTCGTTCTCTTGGAAATATTTTTCTTTGTCAGGTCTGGCTGAAGTTGGCCAATGGGTTCAAGATTTATTAGGAGCAGAGTGACAGGAAGACAGATGGACAGACAGTGCAACTGCATAAGCTTTGTTACCTTAAGAAACCTGCCCCAAAACTTCCTCAAGGTTGAGGACTTCTTTGCCATGTTTCAGCAAAATAAGTTTTCAATTATGTTTTAAGCCCTCTGACAACTGCAGTTGTAATAGAAATGCTGACAGATTGTTAATTATAGCACTGCTTCTGGGAAAGGACCATTATAATAATATTTCTACGCTATAATTTTGTGAAGCATAACTATATTATTTGTTATAAAACCTGTCATGTATTTGAGCTGAGCCAGCCCAAATAAAGAGGGAAGCACCCATTTTGAAAGAAACAGTTGGAACTACTAGGTCAAAAGCATGATTCTAACAGCTGTGTGCTGTGCAGCAGGTACACGTGTAAATAACAGGCATTGTGATCTTTATACCTTCAGGAAACTTTGTATTAAAATACATTCAATTCCTGATTTTCAGACTTAGGAGTACAGCTTAGTATCTGCAAAGAGAGTGAATGAGGTCAGCTGAGAAGCCCTTTAACCACATAGCATTTCATTGCCTAGTTGTCATTGCCACACTCATTACACAATAGCAGAGTGACAAAATTATGTCTAAGGGGCAAAAATGAATGAAACAAGCAATGATGAAATTTATTGAATTTTAGGTGAACTCATTCTGTATTCAATTCCTGTAACAAATCCTAAGTGAAGCAAAGCTCTGCTATAAACTACTGTTTGATCAGGAAAAATGAGCTGCGGAGGGGACAATTTAGCAAAGGCAAAAATACTCTACTACTGCTCTCACAGTCATAAGAATGTTTTACTTGACTGTCTAAAATGCAGGAATTTACTCTAGAAGAATGGGTAGAACTGAATATATTTCAGTTACGTTATCTACACTGCTGAATCTGGATGTGTACATGGTGTAGAAGTATGGTATTTACACTAAGTTTTTAACCCAGCTCTATTAATAAAAATTGATTCACTGATGTCCCCATAACAGCAGTAGCAGCAAAACTGGTGAGGGCAGCATAAGGGCTGGAACGAGCAAAAGTGACTGCTCAACAGACATTGCGCTTTGTCTGCCATTTAAAAATTAATCACATGGACACTGTTTGCAGAACCTACTGCAAAAGATGTGGGGGAGTTTTCTAGTTTTCACAGGTGTACCAGCTTTAAAGAAGGAACAAGCAGGCATGGCTGCCTTTTTTAAAATGCCTAAAAATATGTGGAAAACAGCTTTTGGGGGGAAATTAGAAAAGGAGGGGAGAATATGGATCGATTTAAAATGCAAGATTAACAACAGAAATCAACAAAGCTGTGAGTCTTATGGATGGGCCAACTGCCATATAAGAGGGATATTTATAGATCCAGTAATGAAACATAAAAGATCTCTGGTCAGGGAATAAATACAAGCCATGCTAGGCTGCACAAGAGGATTTTTCAGTCCTCACTTATCTGATGGACATTTCAGAAGAGGTAGGAGGGTGTATGTGTGTGTGAATGCAGACACACATGCATGCAAGACTGACAGTCTTCCAGGGCCTGTTCACTTGCACATTCTCCACCTACACACTCTTCTTTTGCTACTTTTGAAAGGGAAACTGAATATTCTGGAGGAAGCCTTGGGCTATCTTCAAAGGTACAAACTCTCTGGACCTCAACCTGCCAAAATGCAGTTGCTGTGGAAGTTAAGTATTCTCTGTGTATAATGAACTAGTTTCCAGAGGGAGAAATAAAACAGATAAAGAAAACACTACAACACACACAAAGACAGCCAAATATAAAATATACATTTTGTTACCATCATTCTATTGTTGTGTGTACAGGTGTGGCATAGGTAAGTTAGCAAGCTTACTCTTCCACATGCAAAATCTGAGTAGGGAAGACAGGATCACAGTAGACGTGCAACGGCTATGGTAATATGTACGCGTTTTGTCCAGAGGCAGCAACAGAAATCTGTTCAGCTGTGAGAGCTCCAAAAGTAGATCCAGCACACTCAGAAAATATTGATACTGCCCTTTAACAAGAAACCCCAAATTATACATACGTAATCTGAGAGAGGAGCTACTGAGGGACAGTTGGATAAATTTCCTCCTTTTATTTCTTGTACAGTAGTATAAGTCATACTGCTGATGAATCAGTCTGGATTGTTTTGCTCATATTTTAAAGAGATTAACTACACATTAAACGTGTGGAAACGCAATATTATTCTTTATGAGCCCAGAGTGAATCCAATGGGCCTGCAAAACCTGAAGCTGGGAACTTAGGCCATATTATACAGTAGAAAAGAGAAAAAAAAATAAGCTAAAACATACCAAACTGCATGCCCCAGTCACCAAGGTAATTTATTCTTATTACTTCATGTCCCAGTGCCACTTTGAGGTTTGCTATAAAATTCCCTGATAAGGAAATGAAATTGGTATTATTATTCAGTTGTAGGTAGCCTCTCATCCCAACAAAACCATTTTCTGGTTTTGTATGATCTGTATTCAAAATGAAGAAGAAAAGAAACCAGATGAACTACTCCACAGAATTTACTAAAAATACTTCACAACTCAAAGTAATAATATTCCGAGCAAGAAAAGCCATGCATTTGAGAAGTGCCATAAAATATCTCATACAACTGTGATACAAACATATAGATATGTACGTGCATGCACATACTGCAAAGTATATGAACATGAAAAACACTTCTTAAAGTCTTCTTGCATTCTCACAAACATGTGGCAGTATACATAAATTTCTGTCACAGTCAGGCAACCTCACACTGGGAGGTTAAGCAAGTACTCAAAATTCACAAACTGCTGCTAATTGTGACATTAAATACAAAACATCAGCTCCCGAATCTTTATATACTGCTGGAGCAGTACCAAGCTCGGCACTTAGCACCGTGTGTCTGATACGCTCTGACCTTACCGTATCACATACGCACATCTTGGTTCTAACTGTCATTACAACAAAAACCCTTCACCTTTCTCCTGAGCTTACCTACAGCCATAGAATTACAAAGAAGCAATACCTGCATCCCTTCCTCTAATTTCCTGTGCTTCAAGGGTACCTTTTAACTACAATACTGATGTAAAAGGATGCAGAAAACATTAAATGTAACTAAAAACTAATAGACTATTAGCTGGACAGATGCAGTAGTGTCTTCTGTTAATAACCTGCAAGCTTTTATTGTGAGAGAGGGAAAGGAGGGAGAAAATATTTTCCATATGCCGTTAGAGTACTGCACAATAAACTTTTAAATTATTCCATTACAAATTACAGCGATTGCGTTAGTAATACCGGCACCAAGTAATTAACATATAAAAGCAAGCTTTCTGCAAGACAGCCACCAAGTCATAACTGTCTGACTGCTCTGCAGTCCAGTGCGAATGGGAATTTAAAATTCAAAGGACTCTCAGAACACCTCAATGAAAACTACCCTGGGTGTCTCCTTAGAACAGTTTTAAACTACTTCATTTAATATTCACAGTCATAAAAACTATATTACGTGTGACTTAATAAATCTGCCAGCAACACACCACGCTCTTTTCTTCACTGCATAATGAACAAAACGTTTTTCAGTGGCAAGTTGAGCCTGACGGGGCAGTGGTTCCCTGTCAAGTGAAGCAGGAAGACAAAGGAGCCCTTTTAGGAGGCAGTTCAACACATACTTACCTACTATTGTGGAACGCAAGTGTCCTATGTGAAACTTTTTGGCAATATTAGGGGAGCTGTAACAAATTTTCACAAATAACGTTTGTTCAATGTACAAGACTGCCAGATCAAGTCAAAATAATTCAACTCATGCATACAGCAGAACAATTGAAATAAAACCACCATTTTCAATTTTCCTAAGGGAAAATTTGCTGATTAGCTTCTCTCCTAGACAGCAAATTTTCCTATCCAAATAGCTTTTTCTTGAATGTTAGTTAACAGCCAGTGTAACAGAGAAAAAGGAACCACAAGCATCTCCACAACAAAGAACCTCCCAAAGCCCAAATACACTGGTGACAAAGGACGTACACTACCTTCTCACTTTTGACATGCTTTGGACGTATGGTTCATTCTCCTTATACCTTTATTAGCAATAAATCTGATAGTAGGACAAGGGACCTTGTGTACAAGAATCAGTAACTATAATCACATCTTCTTTTACCAACAGTGGGCCCCTGAAAAAAACCCTGTACCCGTAACTGTTTGCCCCTGATAATAAAGGGGAAGTTCAGCTATGAAAATCACCCTCCAAATTAAAGCCAAGTGCTTACGCTCCATGGCTATGGAAGCCTGAATGTAAGTGAACAAAAATATTCATATATACAGAGATCTGAGTCAGCCACTTTGCATTCTGTGAGCAGGTGGCCACAAACAAAATTGCACTGGACAGAAATTCTGAGGTCAGCAATTGAGAAGATTTAGCAAGTCAAGTGGAAGGCATTAAGGTGAAAAAAAGAAATGAGTTAGATGGCTGAAAATTTAGACCATGTTTTTTGATAACAAAATAAAAGATGACAACTTAAAACCAGAACGCTATTATGCACTAAATTAGAATATTCTTAGCGGAACGCAGTGAGGTGTGAACTCTTGAAATAACAGAGTTATATTCTGGGAAAAAGCCTCAATTCCCTAAATATACCTTATATTCTACTTGGCAAATATATCGTTACAATGGGCCTCAGGAAAAATGCCATCAAGGACTGACTGGCAGATCCTGGAGGAATATTCAGCCTCATGAAAGAACTCAAACCAGGCCAAGATAAGGAACTTAAACGCTCTGCAAACAAAGAGGTGGGCAAAGACAAGACCACCTATGGAAAAGGAGGCCCAGAATTCATGAAAAGGACATTCAAAGATACCTTTTCAGAGACCACTAGGGACCACCAGAGACCTCCAAAAACCCCCTCAGAAGCCCTTCAGAGACCCAGGCTGCATGCATAATGACAATGCAACTATGATAATTAGTTCCAGGAAATGGATAACCTTTCTGGGAAATTCGATGCATATGTATGTAACAGAGTGATGTAAATTGTGTCTGATGCCACACATAGGATGCACGTTAGGTAGAACTACCCCCTGTGCATCCAGAGCTGTAAGGAAGAATGCCTGCTCTTTAATTCTACATTGGCATTACAGAGTTTTACTCCCAATTTTGGTAACAATATCAGAGTATCAAATACAGCTGAATATAATGCCATAAATATGGTTTAACTTCACAGGCATCACACATTACAGCAATGAACATCAACTGGCAAAATATCTATTAGCAGACAAGGCAATTTTCTTAACAGATTCATCACATGTGCTTACCTGAACTCAATCACTGCTTTTTGTCTAGGCACTGTAGAGAAAAGTTCACTTTTTACTCCATACTCTGAACCATCTTTCAACACCTGCTGCAACACAGTCTAAACCACAAGGAAGATTCAAAAAAAAAAAAAAAGTGAAAATGTTTCAACAATAGAAAGCATGATCAGAAAATCTGTTTACCAATCAAACAAGAGTCTGATCCCACAGCTTTTATTCACATTAGCAATTAGGTGGCTGGTCTGCCAAGCAAACAAGACTTCATATGCAGATGGAAATGCCATTAACTTTTGAATGCTGCATCTGAGTCCTGTCCCACGTCCAAGTTTTTTTGTCAAGGTGAAAATACAGAAGACACTCGCTGTGCACAGCCAGATCACATAGGTCCAACCCTTTGGGACACATCAGACTCCTACACACTTCCTGTGACTGAGGGCCTGTAAGAAATCCCACAAGCAACATCTGCATAAGCATTACCATACATATGCAGGTCACCTGAATAGCACGTGAACACATTTCTTTCACTTCAGAAAATCTCACACAGAAGTATGGAAGTTCTAGTCTTCATGATTATCACTAAAGCTGATTTAAGAGCCAAAACAAATACTAGAGAATCCTCTCCATCAGTCCACTGCAGGTAGACTGCAACAACAGCTCATGGCATGTTTGGTCACTCATAACTCTAACAGCATATTTAAACATCAACCGGTGGTTTAAGTGACACAAGACAAAAGAGGCTTAGCTATTTCTAACTTTGGTAGTATAAATTTAAACTGCTTTCACTGTTCACCCTAGAACATGAGGCAGATTAACGTTTCTACCTTTTTCCAGATACTTGACATCACTGTCCATTGTATGTCTTCATTAATCCTTTTTAGGAATAGCACCTGCCTAATATTCTTTTCCTTTCCCACTGGAAAAAGAGCATGTATATTCAATAGGGAAGCAGAAGAACAGGAGATTTTTGCAAAAATTTAAGCCTCTCCAGAACTACCAAGTCACTTAAATCTGTAACAGGAAGACGAAGAAATAATACATTCATATTCTACTAAACCTGCTAGGTTTTTCTAGGCACCAAAAGCCAGCCTGCTTTCTTCTCCTTCAGTGCCAAAGAAACACAACTATTCAATCCTCATGTGTCCAAACACCCTGTCATCCCTTTCCTTCCCCTTCACCTTCCCTTTCCCCACCTGCAAGTCTGTAAGGACATTGTGAATGGTTCCTAAAGTGTGTCTACTTTGAAAGTATGGAGACTGTATAAAATGCATTAAAGTATTTCCTCAACAGCTTGAACACAGTTGGTAGGAAGAGAAATCCTATGCTGACTGTTACTGTATTATCAGTAATGCATTCACACAGCAAGGCAAGTCCCTGCACATACCCAAGATACTTCAATTTGTACCACAGATGCCAATACACTGCAAAACCTAATGGGTGAAGCTACACGTGCTGGACGAACTTCCTACAGGTAATAGAGGCCTTTAACAACACGAATAAAAGTGCAAATCTCACTCCATTCAGTGGAAACTTCCCTCTCCTCCCAAACCACCATAAAATTCTTCTGCAACAGATACTGAATACATTCAAAACCAGTTTTTTTAAAAAAGAACAGTACCTGTGGAAAAAGATGTTAATTCTGCTCTTATTATGGCATCTAAGAAGGTAAGCTAGACAGACACACAAATAATCAAGTTTACCCACAGACCTATTCCCCTTATGAATGAAAGTCACAGCCAGGTTTTATGTCCTCCTCTCCCCTCAGTGACATAATGCAAAATTACATGTCTTAATTCCACTTTTTTAATAGCAAAACTCTACTACGACAGACACATCATTTTGCTTGAATCATTATACTAGAATAACTAGAATCCAAAGCACATTGTGAAATCCTGTCCATAAATAAAATTTACCACTGACACTATTCTTTCAGTGAATAGTCAGCTGCTGTATCCTTATTCAAGATGCATCATAAATAGCTAATGAAAAATTAAAGGGAGTCCCTAAGATAATAGATTAAAGCCATGATGTAGCTTGCTCCATAAGACAGCTGAACTGTCTTAGCAAAGCTTTCATTCCGTCCCCAGTATAACAATACCAGCCACTTTCCACTTTCAAGAGCTTACTTTCTGAAGCTCTTGCAAATAATCCAGAGGGAGTACAACTGAGACGTGACTCTTACAGACTGAGCCAGTGTTTTCCTTTCATTAACTTACTGGTTTAACTAATGAAGCTTTCAAATTCAGTCTTGCATTGAGTGGCGTTTGAGGAATACACCTTCCTCTTTTTTTTTCTAGCTAAGTATGCAATGATAGTTCTCCTGTCAAATACTTTTGTTTCAGGTATCTTTTTATCATCCTTCTCTATTTTAAACAAGAGTCTTCACATGCAAGATCAAAACTTCTGAGTTGTATACTGTAGAAACACAAAGCAGATGCCAAGCTTGCCTTTTAAAGCAAGGAGAGGAAAAAGAGGAGTTACATTTATCAGTGAATGGTACATATATTGTCTCCTCCTAAGGCTAAACTTTCGTGAGCCTCATTCCAACTTCTAGGCATACACAATAAATAAGCAACAGGGAGCCTCAAGAAGAACTTATGAAAGAGTTTTACATCACAAATACCTTTCTAAGACAACAGTAAGTATTCTATAGTTCTGTATTGAGGAATTATTTTTACCGTAATGCACCTGCAATACAGCACTCACCTTTGCTAGTAATTCCCTGTTTATCGTAAAGTTCACTGTTCCTGGACCAGCACTGATTTCACTCACTACACCATCACATTTCAGCTAAAAGCAAAACAAAACAGAAGCTCTACATGAGAACAGGTAAACTGGAAAACTGTAACTCAATCCAGTATAAGTATTAATTTAATACTCTATAAACACTAACTGTTATTTATTGGTTTGAAACAATCGCAAACAGATCATTTAATCAATCCTGTTGGAAAAGGGATTATTTTATTATTTCCAATCCATGCTTAATAGCTTTGAATGTGACTCAGCCTGAAATGTCACACAAACATCTTACTTCAGTCCTTGCATGGGTACAGCCTGCGTTTTATTTTGGCTAAGAGAAGCAGCTGACCACTTCCTACACAAAAGCTGAGGTACATTTGACAACTTACAGGGTAACTGACAGCGCTTAAAAATCAATCAATCAGTCAAGATCACTGTCTTAAAGAAAACCTGAGACAGAAGTTTTGGACCGCTGTTCCTTGAAGTTTCTGACTTACATGACAATGTTCTGCAGTATCCAGTGATACAAAATAAAGATGTTAAAGGCCAATTCATTAAGAATTTCATTTACAATTTCCATAAAGCATGTTTTGAAATTCTGAACCCATAAGGAATATTTGGACATCCAACTCCAAATGTCAACCTCATCTTTACACAAATTTTGGTCTCTTCACAGGCTGAGAGTTTTGGACCTCAACCTGCCAGGTTTGAGAGTTTCTCATTAAACTAGCTGTCTTCCTTAGACAAGAAATTGTCTAAAAAAAAAAAAACCAAAATAAGATGGAAAGCATATAAAACACAACACAATCAGTTCACCACTTTGTTAATATCTTTGAGAAGAAAAGTGAAAATTCTGTGTACAATTACACTAGGTGCAGTCATTAAAAAACTGTGACCCAAACTGATGCTTGGAGAAAGAATACTATTTTCCTTATGATGCCTGTTACACCTCTAGTCTGTAAGTTTGTTATTGCATAAATATATGAGCAATGCATTAGCATACCCTTCCAGCTAACTTCTGAGCTTGAAGGTTAAGGTCTTGTGCTAAGCAATCACTGGAACTGTCTTCTATTACAGAAGCAATGGAAAGCTGGAAATCAGCAACACATCTGAAAAAAAGAACATCCAAAAATCAGGAGATGAACCTCTTAAAATGATGGGCAGATTTGGCAGATCCAAGCTGACTCTGCATATGACCAGTCTAACTGCAAAGTGAACCCAGTCAGATACCTGAAGTTCACTGTATTTAGAAGGCTGCAATAGAAGGCCAAATATCATCTTTGCTTTAATACAATCAGAGAGTAGATATGGTGAGAACACCATTTCAGAACCAAAACTTGTGCTCACGAATAAATGTAATTTACTTGCTAACATCATAATAACTCTCGAGCACTGAAAAAAAATCATAATGACATCAAACAATCACCATACATGATTACAACTTTCAATGCTGAAAATTTGTAACATTGGTTCCAAGCAACTTCACACTGAGATCATTAACACTGAAACATTTACCATTCAAGCACTGCTATAATTTTTACAGCTTTTTAAGCAATTACATTTGTTTTGAGCTTGCTTGAAAAAATACAGTGATTTAATTAGATTTAGTTATCTTCTTAAAACTGGATTGGTATATTCACTTCGGTTTGGTTTTTCTGTATAACTTTTTTCCCCCCTAAAGTCTTGTTAAGCTCCTACAGTAAGCCCGACAGAAAATTAAACATGACACAACACTGCAAGATAAAATGTAAACACTACCGTTTTTTGGAGACAGGAACCGCAGATATGGACTTTATTAAGTTTTCTGGTGGCAGATCCAAAACCTTTGAAAGCTGTATTTGAAATAAAGAACAAAGTGGCTTATGCAAAAAAGATCCAGGAAAAATACTGCTCCCTGCTTTAAACACTCGTTGGGGATGCATCACACATGTCTGAAAACAAATTTCAAACTAGGTTAAAAAAAAGCAGATACTATTATACGTAATACAAACCTAAGAAACGTTAAAGGAGCCTTACAAAAAGCAAGACAGAACGTCACGTATAGCTACTGCTTTTTTTCCCCCCCAGGAAGGATGCCTTTGCCTTTATCGACTTCTCCAGTCGCTACACGTCGCTGAGCTTATCCCGCACCGATAAGCGGGGGACGAGGAGGCCAAGGCGAAGCGAGGGTCTTGCTAGCAAGCCACGAATGCTTCTTGCCAAGGGGAGAGTCTCCTGATTTAACTGCTCACGGGCTTTAAAAGCCTGCCGGGAGGGGAAATCCGTGCGGTGTGGGCCGGCGGCGTGAGGGGCTGCGAGGCCGTGTGAGGCGGGCCTGAAGGATCGTGAGGGACTCGCGCCAAGGGCGCCCCGCGCGTGCCACCAACCGCCGAGCCGCTTTCAGAGCCCCTCGGCAGCGGGTCGGACCCACTCGGAGACGGGGGTGTCCTGGGTGAGGGCGCCAAGGGGGCGCCTCCGTTATGGCGCAGCCCTCCTCCGCGGAGGGCAGCGGCGGGAGGGAGCGGCGTACCTGGGAAGCGATGCTCCTCCGAAAGGAGCAGGCTGCCATGGCTGCGCCCGCCAGGCGGAAGCCTGCAGCCGCCCTTCCCCCCCCCCACCTCTTTTCTGCCCACCCAGGGGCGGGCCGGGTCGGACCATTCTCGGGGCGGGGGTGGGAAGGGGAGGAAAGAGCCCATTGGTCTCGCCCCGCGCGGAGGAGGCAGGGCGGGCTGTCCCACTGCGCGCGGCTGATGGGGGGGAGAGCGGCCCGGGCGCCTCACGGGACGAGCGGGGCGGTGTTCCCGAGGCGCGCGTG
>VZZY01010183.1:0-59182 GCA_013400335.1 Eurystomus gularis | reverse complement strand
TTTTCCTTCCCCTTTTTGCTCTGCTGAGGAGGGAGAGGAAAAGGGGGGGTGGGGTGGGTAATAGAACAGCTTGGTGGGCACCTGGTGCTCAGCCAAGGTTAACCCACCACAGTGATTTATAGTTATTTTGGCTGATTCCAGTTGTGCTTTTGTGAATTACTGTTCTCACACATTGCAGCATAAGTAAGAGTGTAGCATAGCTTTTTGTAGTGGAATTGTTCTATAGTGTAGAATAACAACAACTTTTGACTAGCCAGTTTTAGATGGTTGTTAATATATGTGGTCAAATGGAAAGTATCTGAAAGCATCTCCAACTCATAAAGGCTGTTTTTCAGAGGAGGACACTATTGTTATCAGTGTTTTACTGCAATTTCTTTCTTGTTCAAGAAAGGAAATAACATGTCCAAAGTCACCCAACCTGTCATCAAGATCGAATGTATCTCTGGAGTTTTATTTTCATTAGATTGTTCATACACTAGTGGTTGAACTATCCTGGACGGCGTTCAGTAATGTTTGCTTGTATAAACATCTCCATTGAGTAATACAAGATTGAATCAGTCTGTTTATCTATCTTGAACACTTGAGTGTTTCCTTTTCCCGTTGCTGTAGCACAAGAATCTCACAGTGAGAGCTGGAGAATGCATATTGTGGGAGTCCACAGCTGGTCTGAGGACTCAGGGATGGACCTTAGCCTTGAGCAGATAATGATGTTTCCCTGAAAGAGCCTGGGAAGCCCTGAGGCTGAAGAGTCCCAGGGAGTGAAGGAGATAAGAGGCCTAACGAGCAAATTCCACAGAACAGCAGCCTGGCAAGAAGTCAGTGGACATAGTAGGAGGAACAACGAGAGCACCAACCAATCAGCATGTGTAGGGAGAATGGACTGAGCTATCCTACAATAACGAGAGCTTGAAGAATATGTGCTACTAATTAGAAATTGTTGCTAGGTAAATGATGTGCACAATGTAACCAATAGCAGAATAGCTTGTACTGTTTGCTGTGCCAAAGAGATTATAAAAGATGTTTTACTAAATAAACGGCTTTCACTTGATCACATTGATCATGGCGTGATTGACCCAAGCTCCTGCACATATGATTTCTGATATACAGGAAATCCATTATAACTCTTCAGAACAGATGACTGTGAGAGGTTGAGGAAGAAATTTCACATTTTCTAGAGGAATATGAAGACTGTTTTCCAGTATTCCAAACTTAATACTTGTGGTTTATTTCCTCCTCCTTTGTGATGAAATGGATCTAACTGGGAGATGGCTTCTATCTAGAGGACTTCTTTGGAGAGAGGGTTTTTATTTATATGAACTCTTTCCAAAATTCTGCTTCTAGCCAGCTTTACTTTTTCAAGTTGGAATGCACTTGTTCTCTGTATCTACAGTGTATCATAGGCTTTTGTAAGTGATTTAATAGCACTCTTTGAGTTATTCTGGCTCACCTTTTCTATGTGTCCCAGCCCCTTATGATTTTTTGTTTGTTTTGTTTATAACTGAAATTGTACTGAGAAAACTGTTGAGGTGTCCCCAGGGAACTGTTTCCTCTTAACTATAAACCTGTTGAAGGTTACCAGACGTTTAAATAATCTGCCGCTGTTTTAGTTGATGGTTAAACTGAAGAACATAATGGAAAGATGAAAAAGTTCCTTCCAGATATGCTGGGATACTGCTTCTACTAGTTTTCCAGCTTGAAATGGGAATATAAAGAGACAATGTGCAAATTGATCTCCTTAAGATGCTGACAGTTCAGTTCAAATTGTTGGCTGAAGGGAGCACAGAAGAGAGAGAACAAAGTGGCCTCAGGAGCCAGTGAGATTGATGCACTTACTGAAGTTAATATTTTTTTGCTATTCTCTAGGGCTGCTTTGTTTTTAAACCAGATCCCAAGAGGAGAAAGCTATCTCAGGAAACAGGTTAGTGCATTTTGATACGTTTCTGTGCTTGAGAAAAGTTAATGCTGGAAGGTTCATCTCATCTGATCGAGTTCTGTCATAGCTGCGTGAGGATTTCTGTTGCTCCTTGATGTCTATATTGCTGAAAACTCCTTTCTTCAGAGTAACCCCAGCAAATTGTTGGCTAGTGTAAATGTTTCTTTCATCTCCAGCAATCAAGACTTTAGCTATCTTTGTTTTTTAACTTTTCTTTTTTTTTCTTTTTTACCAAGAGAACTCATTTCCTTGCTACCATAAATTGTTTACTGACTGAAAAACTATTTATCCAAAGAGTTGGAATGAGGCTATAGAAGCCAGTAAGCTATAGGAGTCAGTAATGATACCCCATTCATAAGTCTCATATTTTGTGTAGTTTGCCTAAGTTTCTTGAGCAAAAGGAGAAAGAAAAGCCATTTGTAAAGATCCCATGGCTTTTGTCCACTAGTATTTGTTCTGTATATTTTCTCCAGCCTATATGTTGTATATACAGGTCTCTTGTCATTTGAGGAAGACTGAACAGGACTGACTCTTATTGGAGCCACAGATAATGCTGCTTAAACAATTGTTGTCTGAGACTGAGGAAGCTTCTTATTCCCAGGTTAAACTTCTTTTGGCATCACCAGAGCTGTCAAAAGGTGTGACAACTTGTACAAAAAGGTGGAGGGGAAAGTAATAAGGCCAGATTTTTGTGGAAATCACCACAGGCTGATTCATTACCAGAGGGACTTACTGTAACACCTGCTTTAAAATTAGGCCCAAGTTATTTATTCCATGAGAGCTGGCACATCTGTAGCTCAGGGAGTGAGACAGGGAAATAGAATCCAGTCTGTCATTCCAAGTCACGGCAAGATAAACAAACTACCAACCAAGACCTATGTGCTTAAACCACTTTGACATTTTACCCCTTACTGGATATTATGTTTTTGTTTTTACAAGATCAGTAATTCTTGGATAAATCCTACTAAACGTGTTGTTTTAGTTAGCAAATGCTTTGAGACAGAAAAATAAATTTGACTGAAGTACCCCTGAAAGAGTGGCAGAGGTGAGCTAGTTTGGCTGCTCACACCGGTTGGTTATAATGGTGTCCTAAATAAACAGTACTTGGTTGTGCATCCATCCAGTCTGGAAGCCCAAACCTGTCAAGTGTGAAGTTTCTGTTGTGAAATACTGTCGTGCCCCACAAAAGGCTTTCTGTGCACATTTGCACCTGTTGTTTGAGTTTCTGTAGTATTAAAATAATATTATACCTTAGTATATTACCAATAATGTGGTGGCTGGATTTTCTTTCACTAAAAGCCTAAGACTTGTGTAATCAGAGTGGGTTACTTATTTTAAGTGTTGGGTTGTTTTTTTTTCCCCCTTAGGTGTACAAATGAGGTGTTAGTTTAGGGGAGATGATGAGAATGGAGGATAAGGGATGCCTTCCTGTTCGTCATTTACAGAGCTATTTGGGGTGTTTTTAATGCTGTGGGAGATGGAATGGGCTCATCAATTGGTTTCTTTTCTAGAGATCAGACCACTGATGATGCACCATTGAATGGCCAGCCTTCAGTCTTTGTGTTCTTCCAGCTGGTGTTAGTGAAGCCTTAAGGCTGCACCAGGCCTGCTAAATGGATCCTGGGAGCAGAAGGATGGTTCCAAGCCTGTTTTGGGTTTTTTTGTTGTTAAGGGAAATGTAAACTGTGTAAATAAGAGAGGAAAAACCACGAGGAAAATCTCACTCAGTTATATGAGTTTCTGTTCCATCTCCTGTTTTATTCCCAGCTCTGTCTTTCCTTCTTCCAGCTGGAAGCTGGTGGAGAGTTTCTGTGCTCGCATCTCTGAGGCAGAGCAGTACCTGGGAAGCTAGATGTATTCAGAAAATGTGCCAAGGGACTGTTTTACCAAAAAAGGATTTAATTCTTTTCTTTTTCATAAAGAGCATGTATAGAAGTGAGTCTGCTTAGAGGTGATCCAGAAATGTAGGCCTGATTTGCACTTAAAAGTTTTGCTGGCATAGTTGTGTCAGTTAAGTGTATTTAAAAAAATAAATGAATCTTTATTTCATTTAACCTGACACTGCTCTCCCAGTATATCATATTATTTTCAGGAAATTGGTGTTAGCTGCATCTTCCCTGGGGAACAGGGAAGATTTTCATGCATCTATTCTTGCAAGCCTTTATGGTTCATTTCTGGCTGTAATAGTGAAGGAGAAGTGAATATTTAATAGGTGAAAGAACCCACAAAACTTTCTGAAGCAAAGGAAAGATTATTTTTAATTTTGTTTTAATAAAAAAGGCTGATTTAGGCTTTAGCTCATCTGGGACTTGGGATACAAGTAAGCTCTTTGCCTTCTGCCTGCATACTTGGGTAATAGATTCTGCTTCTTCCCTTGCCTGTTCTACCGGATACCAATAGTTAAGTGGTTTAAGAGAAAAGTCATCTCTCTTAGATATATACGTACATTAAGATGTTCTTGTTTCAGTTGGGTGCTTCATTTTCTTCTCAAGAAAAATGTTTTGTGTTAATAATCTTACTCGTGCTTGCCTTTGCTTTTTTCCTTTCTAGTTAATGATTCCAGAGAAAGAAACCATGATGCAGAGGATTCTGAGTTGCGGTTTGTTGCTTGTCAGTCTTTATGGAATCAGATCAAATCGGAAACAGAGGTGAGTCTTGCATCTCATACTAAAGCAGTGTTTTGCATTTATAACAACGCTGCTTACTTCTTTGTTTCTGGAGATCTTTTGTACATGCTTATAAGGGCAGTTAGTGAAAGCATAAAAGAGCCAGAAGTACTGACAGAGACTGAAATCTCTGTCCGGAAGATGAAATAGTAATAATGAATCCATCAATTACATAGGACTTCTAACCACATGCTTTTGATGCTTTAGGCTGCTGCTTCTAAGCTTCTCTTCTTACTAGTTGTGCTTCTTACTAATTTTTGGCATACTGCTGTTTTCTACCTTCAATTCAGTTACGTACTTGCCAGCCCTCTGAGGATTTTAGGCTGCTCTTGACCTCAGCGTTACGGAGTTCACAGCAGCCCAGGTTTCACAGCGGATTTATGTGAATACAACTACATGGATGTCAAATACTGAATGACACAGCTGCAAGCATAGTCTGGTAGTACAGACAGTGTCAACAAAGATGTCTGGTGGGAATTGTAGTTAATTTCATACTGAACTGTGGCCTTGTAATTGTTGTGTGTTAGATGGCATGCTGTTGTTGTGTCCCTGTAGCCAGCTGGCTTGCATTATAGTATGAATAATTGCTTCTGTACAGCAGGGATTTCCTCCTCTATTCAGTGTCAAGGATTCTGGGCACGTATTCCATATTCCTCTGCCTGCTGTTGGGCTCTGGACTTTATGAGAACTTTTTTTTTCCAAAGTTTGTTTTGGGATATACAGTAGAAACCAGCTGGATGTAGTTTACAATCTGAACCCTTGGGCTAAACTCATAAATTCCTCTAATTCTGTTCCTGCTGTTCCATGATCCAGCTCACTTTGACTAGCCAGCACCCTTTATAAACCACTACTGTGCAGAGCAGTGCACTACATCGCAGTGCTGATTGTAAAGAACACACAGCAGAAGTTTGTGGAGATCTGTTTGGTATCTTCCTGCCAACTTCTTCAGCTTGATGGGTTAGCTACCACCATTGACAGTAATGTTGGCAGCTATACCAGAAATTGCCTTGTCAGGTACACAGTGGACTGCTGTGTCCACTGATTGAAGATGGAAGATGAGATTCTGTAGCTACTTCTGGAAGACCTTTTCCTGGATCTTCTTTCTTTGGCGCAGTATTGTCAAGGCTTTTGAAACAATGCTTCTACAATGCCAACAGCGGTTGCAGGATTTTCATGTTGGAGAAGTGTCGTTGTGTTTTGTTGTTTTTTTTCCTAGTGCACTCTCCCAGAGCAGCAGGCACAGCCCATCATAGTGAGAGCCTCCCTTCACACCTCAGAAGCACGGAGCCATTGACATCTGAAAAATTATCATTCTTTCTGTCCTGAGTCTCCTACTCCTGTTTTCTGTGAGACTGATATGACTTTGCCATATACTTCCTTCTGTTCTTCCTCTTCCTGATGGAAGACAGTTTATCCCACAATGACAAATTAATACAGGCCTTGCCTTACAGTTTGATTTGTCCAAGGGTGGATTACCTGCGGTTTCTTTTGGTCCTATAACTAGAATTTTCTTTACTCAGCTTCTGGGGTATCTCTGATATTTCTTATGCTGAGTTTGGAATTATAATTCTTTTATCCCACTGTTGGCAAACTTGGAGTTGATGATTGTTCTTACATAGAAAATTGTGTGATAATTCAGGTTGGAAGGGACCTTAGAAAATCTCTAGTCTGAACTCCTGTTCAAAGTGGTGTCATCTGTGAGGTCAGACCAAGTAAGTGAGGGCTTTGTCTAGTCCAGTTTTTATTTCTTATATACTTTCAGACTCTGGTGTAGTAAATCTGATCCACTGCAGAATACCTAAGAAGCGTGTGGCTTTCTGGCTTGGACTTTTATTCTAGGGGTTCTGGTGAGGTATTAAGGGAGCTTAGCAAGATGTTTTCTGAAGTTTCTGCAAGGGTACTGCTACCTGACAATTTATTGGCAGGCCATGTGCTTGTGCTCGTGTTTTCCCAGTTCTCTGGTGTCTATTTGAAGTGGTGGAAGAGTGAAGAGGATTTGACCTCCAGGTACTTTGTTGTGGAGCACTTTTGGCCTCTGTATGTCTACCTTAAACTGTGTTGTGATTGTGGCAGCACTGTCTGTCATCTGCTGATGACATCCTTTCAGGCTTCTCATAACATGAAAAGCTGGAAAAAGTACTGCAGGAACTGTCCTCATTTTTGGAAGGTGAATTTTGGACCTTTTTTGTTTCAGTATTGCAGGATATCTCAGTTTTGAACCCTGCTGTCAGCAGTGGCCTTGCAAATTATGATGTAACTCATCAAGGGCTTTCAGAAACATTTTCTTCCTGTAGGATCCAGGTGACAAACAATAAGCCTAAGTACCGGAGCTGTTATGATGCTGATGACGTAAATTCTCCTTTTTGAAATACCATGTTACAGTTTTGTCTGAGTTGCCATAGAGTTTATCAAGTGGGAGCTCAGAGGTGCACAAACAACATCAGAAACAGCAAAAGAGTATTTTTTTTAATAAGTAGAGGATGAAAAGATTACTTTGTATACGTTTTTATCATTTGTTCACCAGAGTAACAGGAACTCTTCTGTGTAATGGAAATGGAGCTCAGGTTTTTGAGCAGGCATCGTGTGCAATCTCCGTTATATGTGATCTTCACTCCTTTGATAGCTGCTTCGTCAGTGCTGCTAGAGACGGCCTTTGCAACTTTACTTAAAATCAAGTTTGCTGCTGTGTGCGTCACTTCTTGTTGCTGATAAATCTTGATGATTGTTTTATTTGGAACAGGGGTTTAATCTTGTTTCTAACATCTATATTCTACAGCAAATATTAATATCCTGAACTTCAGAGTACAGGGGTTTTTGTCTGTTCTAGCAGAAGGCATATCTTGGATTGGAGACAGATTTTTCAAAGGCACATATGTAATAAAAGAAATACAAAAAGCTGCCACTATATATCTGCCTTTAAAAATGTATCTCCCCCTGTTTTCTCTCACCTTTCCATATATTCCTGCACATATATATATGGTATGGAAATCATCCAGAAGGGCAAAAGACAGTGTAGCAAATGTGGCAGTCATGTAGTTTAGTATTTTTTCCTGTAAAACATACTTAGCGCTTTCTTTTTTGTTTTGTTTCTTTCATCCTGATTTGGAGGAGCTGAACATTTGTTCTCATTTAGGTCTCTCAGAAAAATGTTTACAGGCATTTTGTAAGCCAAGAGTGAATAACAGGAATTTTCATGAACATTCTTCCAGAAACTAATTACATTGCTGTATTCCTTCTATGTCACTTTGGCAGTATGTTGGGTTTTTCTCCTTCTTTAAAGCCTGTGTTGTGACAACTTTTCAAGTTACTGTTGAGGCATTTGACCAGAAGTTCCAAGATGGGAAGTGTCCGTGTTTGCTGCACAGTGAATGTTTATAGCTCATAGGTGTGGTGGGTTGGCCCTGGCTGGACACCAAGTGCCTACCAAAGCCACTCAGTGACTCCCCTTGGCCAGCAATGGATGCATCTTGCAGCTGGCTGGCATTGGCTCTGTTGGACATGGGGGAAGCTTCTAGCAACTTCTCACAGAAGCCTGTAGCCCCACCAGCAACCAAAGCCTTGCCATGCAAACCCAATGCAACAGGAAAACTTATTGTTACTTAAAATTTTATCCTGGAGTTTTAAGGTTTACAAATGAGGCAGGAAAGGGGTAGGAAAAAGAAGATAATCTGGTGTTTCCACATTTTTGTAAATAAAATGTCTCTGTGTTTGTTTACAGCAAATACAGGAAAACTTGAATAAGCAGTTATTTGATAATCTATTACGTTTTTTGCGGCGGTGTCATTCGGAGTTCCAAAAGCAGACAACAGAATGGACTTGTCGGGTGAAGTCCAGAGAAATCCCTACTGCAGCTCTTGTCTTAGGTAATTTTTTAAAAGATATATTTTGTTATGTACATCTGCTTAAAACTGACACAGAGGTCAAAGAAAAATATATTGCTGTCTTCCAGCAATTGCTGTGAGCAGTGTAACCTTCAGAAGCAGGATAAGACTTCTGTCCCCTTTGTATGTATAATAGTCCAGTAAGTTAACACCTTCCCCAGGTGTCCCTCTTAGGCAGCTGGTAGTGATTTGGGCTTTTTCCTCCGAGATACTGGAGGTGCTTTGATTCTGTCCCAGTTTCTGCTACCAGCATGCTTGGCAGTTTCTATGACTAACCATGGAATCACACAGCTTCTGTATTTCTGATACATGCTCTTGCAGTGCATCTTTTCATGTAGGAAAGCAGTGTCATTATCTTGGAAAAGGAGCAGAGGGTGGAAAAAATAGCTGAAGTTCTTAGTACTGAAGTTAGTGATATTCTGAAGTTTCTGTTGTTTTCCTTTTTTTCCCCCCTCCTTTGTTTTAGAGTGTTCTAACTGTAATCCTAAGCTTGGTTCAAGGCAACTTGACTGTATTTTCAGTGGATCATTTTAGGAACCCTAAAATCAGGCCTGTGCTTCAAATTTACCATGTGAGCACTAACACTGCCTGGAAGGTAGCCTACTTTTGTAGGTAGTAGAAAAGTGAGGAAGTTCTGCTCTGAATATTTTTGTGGAAGAGGCTGTGAATTGCCTCCTGAAGAGGTTTGTTCTTTTTTGGTTGACTAAGGATGTAAGCAAAGGCAGTAAATATTGTGTAGTTCATAGTAAGTTCAGGCAGTAGTTCATATTAACTTGTAATTTTCTTCCATACATAAGCCATGTAAGGATCTAGGTCTCAAGTGTATGCACTGCTCTTCTAGAGATGGTGAATTTCATCCCCCTGTCTGCAGGCCTTAGATGACTGATGGCTTCTGAGGGTATGAGTAGCAAGGAAGTTAGAAAACCAGTCCTACTCCTTACAAGTTTGCATCCTTGAGAAATCTGTCTTAAAAAAAAC
The DNA here is from genome assembly GCA_013400335.1 of Eurystomus gularis. Lineage (NCBI taxonomy): Eukaryota > Metazoa > Chordata > Aves > Coraciiformes > Coraciidae > Eurystomus > Eurystomus gularis. The sequence goes on along the minus strand of VZZY01010183.1, from coordinate 49,724 downwards.
CCCAACAAGCTGTATGAGGGATCTTTGCAGTGATTCCTTGTTCTTTTTAATCAATAGGCTAGTGTTAACATGTGTGTCTAACTTTGTGCTAGTTTTTAATCTTTCCTCCTAGATGATGTGATGCTTTTCATGCCGCCTTTGAATATTTGAGGTATCTTCTGGTTTTTGTCTGCCCTTCAGTTTGTTATTCAGTCATTGTGGTAACAAATCACAGGAAAAAATGCCCTTAAAAATTTGTCTTCTTTCTAGGTGTAAATGTTACAGATCATGACTTGACTTTCAGGAGTCTCTCAGAAGTCCTTCAGAGTAACATTACTCCTTATATAGCCTTGCTGGAAGCCAAAGATTGCCCAGGTAAATACTGCAGTTGCTTTGCTGCTGCTTCTGAATAAGCAGTCAACTCAAAATTCTAGCTTTTGCCCCAACTGTAAGAATAATGGCATGGAGGGATCTTGTAGACTTTCTAAAGAATTACTCAATCCCACGTTAACATAGCAGTAGTGCCTGCTGTATTTTACGAGCTATCCAGTTCTGTTTAAAACAACAAAGATTTAAATACTACGTAGTTGTAGCATAAAAGTTAAAAGCATGCTGCTTAGCATCTTGCCCATTGATGTTATAAGGCGGGCTTTCCTATTGTGTAATTGACAGTACGTGTATGCATTCCACTTTTTAAATGCTTATAGTCACATTATTACAGTGAGGGAAGGGGTAGAATAAAATTTTGCCCTGCTCTCCTTTTTTTTTTTTTTTTTTTTTTTTAAGTAAAAAGATCAAAATCACTTCTAGCAGCATCCTCAGATCTGCGAATTGCCTGTCTAATTTACTTTTAGGTCACTTTAATAGCATGCGGCTGGAGTTCAGGAAAGGTGCAAGGCCAACATCTTAACCTGAACTGTTGCTATCTAGGCAAATTAATAGGATAAATTTTTATCCCATTAACAACATGCATCTCATGAATACTTTCACACTTTCTGGAGCATGAGATGTGCATTCTGGAGAGTAAATAGAAAAGTGAAAATAGTAAGGGATAACTTGGATTAGTTTTTTAAGGTATGAGTTGGAGAAGTGCTACCGAATAACCGGATGTCCTTATTGTATGTCTAAAAAACTTTTGTGAAGGCATAAGAAACTTGATGCAGAAGCTGATAGGGCAGCTGATGAACTGCTATGTAGAAGTGGACTCATTGGAAGATGAGGACTGTGTGCAAGTACCTCAGAATAAAGTACGTTGTTCAATGACTTCTCTTATCAACTGGTATGAGAGTGTAACAAAGGTATGTTGGTTGGTTTTTTTTATCACCAGTTTATAAAAATGCCTGACCTTTAGATGCTTTTAAAAAAGAAATTGAATCACTCAGATTTCTGTTCCATAGTGAAAGTATACCAAAAGGCCAGCTTTTCATTTCATATTAAGAAATAACTGAGATTGTGGTGATTTGAATATGAATCTGTAACATATATAACAAATGTGATGTTAGTTTCTGATGAGGTATGAATGCCAGAATTCTGAAAAACAAGCAAAAAGTATTATTTTATCATCCATTTAATTGGGAAACAGAAGTTTAAAATACAGTATCAGCTTCATGCCAGATGCTTTTCTCCTGGGGGTGCTGAGATGTTCTGTTTATTAAAAGAAAACTTTAAGAAAGAGCAGCCATCCAGGGGAAAGGCACCATATTAGTGCTAACGTGCTGTTATGTCATCTGCAGCCCCACACTGCATTGGCAAGCAGTGACAAAATAACTTTCAAAATGTTTTTGTATCTTTGTATTTAATAAAGCTAATTCATTTTAAATTTTGTTTCTCTCATGAATAAAAGTTAGAGCTGTTTATATGATGACTTCATTAGGGAAATGTGGCAAGCAGAAGTTTAATGAGTACATGCTCTTTTTATTACTGTAAAAAGATACAGGAAATGGGCAACATCTGTGTACACAATTCAAATCTTCTCCCTCAATACCAACAGAATTTCACCAGTTCTGTCCCACTGAATTATTCTGGTCTTTGTTGGAATGTAGGTTTTTAGAATTTGTTTATTCTTTGTACTGTGCCAAACAGAAGGAAGAAAAATTGCAAGTTGAGATCCTAATAATAAGTACAACTGCTGCAATAAGTCAGTTATGTCACTTTGGAACATTATAATATCATAGATGTGATTGAATATTTTTATTTTACTGTCTTTTGTGTATTAATCTATAACAAATGGCTTTAAAGAAAACAGATTCTGAAACTCCAAGCGAAGAAAGAACTTCCTCTTCTAGACACTGCCAGTCTCCTCCAGTTGTAGTTATATTCAAAGACATGGAAAGTTTTCCTGCAAAAGTGCTTCAAGACTTCATAGTCATCGGCAGGTAACATGGCCTGAAGTTTAGTTCTTGGCCTCCTTTACCTATTTTCTATATGCAGCTGTTTTGAAGTGTAACAACGAGGCCAGTAGAGAGTTGGAGTCAAATATTGATGCTGTTTTCTTGCAGCACTGATTGAGCAAAAACCTGTTTGCTAGGTTTTGGGGTTAAATTATCCTAAAGCTGACCTGGGACTCTGCACCAGCGTGCCTAAAGGTTGGGTTGAGATATTGGGTGGCTGATGTAATTCTTTACGTAAGAGGAATTATTTGTACTAGTAGCTACAGAATTTGAGATTGTGAAACTCATTTTTTGAGATACTTAGATCTTCTTTTCTGTAGATTTAAAAAATTGTTTTCAGATTATGTATGACTGCTGATGTAATGCTGCTTAGAGGTCACTATTTTACTAATAGGAGTATATAAAACCTACCTAGAGAATTTCTTAGTGTTGGTCAGGATCTGTAGTGAGTAGCTGACTACTTCAGGTGCTCCTGTGCTTCTGTCCTTCCTTGATCTGTCTTCCTTAATATTATCTCATGCATTCTACTCAAAACTCCATTCTGTTCTCCAAAAAGAGCATCTTAGTCCCCAGGTTGAAACTACAGTTGCAGCAGAATTGAGGCTGCAGTTGTTAGGTGTGCATGCTGCAGCTGAATTAATGTACATTACCTCTAAAGAAACCTGGGCAATTGCACTTGCCAAGAGACCCATAATAAAAATATTTTTCTAGTTCAGATCTGGCAGATGGGTTCTCTAGGGAACATTTCAAGAAGAAAAATCAGAAATGCACAATTACCTGGAAATAATTAGGGTGTAAGACAGGGAAAATGAGGTTTCCATTCATCTTTAAGTGGTGTTTTATTTTGCTTTTTGTGACAAGGTTAAATACCTAATCATGAGCATATGGAATGTAGATCAAGTGCAGTTCAAGTCTGTCAGTCTGCTATTTACAAATAGACTTCTTAATCATAGACCGTGTGACCCTTCAGAAAAAAGGTTTAGAGGATTCAAATTATCTAACTAAAGCCTGCCTTGATGAAGGTAGAAGATGGGTAAAATAGAAGCTTGGCAGAGTTGTATAATACTTTGAAAAATATCTTTGGCATAACTGTAGAGATTTGGTTTATTCTCTCGCTTTCAGTCTTACACATTTAATAATAAGGGTGAAGTGAGTAAATGTGAGAGGTTCTTCTGATTAGTTAATCACAAGATTCAGTTTCTTTCCAGTATTCTTTTAGGTTATCAACAGGGGACAGTAATATATGAAGTTTATCATTTTTGTTTAAATCTGTAGCAATTACTTTTGAGGCATTAGGGAAACGAAATAATTTTGACGAAGGTCAAAAAGTTGCTGTGGTTGAAAACAGAGGAAAGGAACAAACTTTGAGTTTTAACATAGAAGGTATTTAAGATATCAGAATTTCTATTGCCTTGAAACTAATAAGAAAATGGAAAATAATGGTGAAATACACAAAATACAGTGTCTTCAGTATTAATCTGTATGCTGTTCACAAGGAATACAGCATTCAGTTCTGGCTACTAGTTCTCAAAGCATATACTAAAAAAATAATCTGAAGAGGAAGACTGAAGAAGCTGGAATTATGTTTTTTAAAGTATGATGGGAACATAGAACATTAGAGTGGTTTCACATTTGTTTTAAATTTATTAAATGGTGTAAAATTTGTGCATTTTCTTGAGACATTTTTTCTCTATTTCTTTGGGGGGAAAAAAATCATAAGATTCAGTTCTCAAAATAGAAATTTCTGAGAAGATAGGACCAGTATAATACTCTAACTGAAAAGATGCTTTTTATGCTGCTTCCTGAAATTCGAATCCTAAAATAAAATTTTACCTTTCTTTTCTACTTTAAGGCTTTAAATAGCTTCCATTCTTTTTCATTTTACTCCACATCAAAACTTTTGGTTTGCTGGCAACAAATCTTTTAATTAACCCTTTTCTGCATCTAAGCTCAGTGCTGTAGTAGGAACATAATGCATTTGTTTCATGATTTTCTATAATGTAATTACTATGGTTTTGTGTTGTTTTTTTTTTTCTCTCTCTTCCCCCACAACCTAGTCAGCATATCCGTGAATTACCTCTAGTACTGATCTTTGGAATCGCTACATCTCCAATGATTATCCACAGCTTACTTCCTCACTCTATTTCCTCTCTGCTGTGCATAGAGCTTTTCCAGTCCCTTTCCTGTAAGGAGCACCTGTCTACTATAATTGACAAGGTAATTCTCTTTCTAAATAGGAAGAGTGGGTGCATATTCAAGGACAGTGTACATGTGTGGCCTTTAGAAGTAGGTTTGTCTGAAGCTTTTAAAATGGAGTTTGTTCCTGAGAGCTATGGATTTGGGATATTCCTCTTAATAGCCACAGAGTAGCGTAATACTGAGAGCTCCCTTGTCACATTGAGGCATGGACGCACCTGCTTTTATCTTTCATTTGCAGTAACATCTGTGCATACGTGCTTGGGCAATTACATTTTGACATTCCCGCCTCTTCATTAAAGTAATGCTTTGATCTGAGTTTTACTTTGTTCCAGAAAAAGATAGCTTTAAACATAGAAAAATACAGTTCAGCCTGAATTTTGCCACCTGTCAAAAATCAGCAGTTATCCAAGTGGTCCAGCCCTAGAGACGCTGTTCCTGCGCGGTTCTTGGTACACCACTTTGTGCAGGATTTCCAGCATCGCTGTTACCCATGGTGAAAGTAGTGGTACTAACAAACCAGGGGGTTGTTCCAGCAATCTGTTCTATTTGTAATTTTAAACAAAAATGCAAAACTAGCTTCAAACGCTGCATAATGGTAAAAGGTACTTAGAAAAATATAGTGAAATAATAAACTGAAAATCAATCTTTGCATGGCTATTTTAGTAGAAATACTTTTTCTAATTTGTCGGTGTATTTAGTATCTCATTTAGTTGAATGCTGGCACATATTGAGAGTTGTATCAAATTGTGTATATATAAATTTTGCTGATTTTACTGAGTTGAATTCAGGAAAAGTTCTTCTATGGCTCCTTTTCCTTTTTGTCTCCTTTAGCTGCTTCTGACAACCCAGTTTCCCTTTAAACTGGGTTCGAAAGTTCTGCAAGTTCTCATCAACATATTCTTGTGCCATGATTTTTCCATCCAGAATTTTATCAAAGGATATCAGGTAGGCAGTGGTAACATGAACTCAAATTATGGTCATGAAAGCAGAGTAATTACTAGGCACTGAAAGATTTTCTAGGTCCTAATCTTGCTGTCACTGAATTGGATGTAAAAATATCCTTTGAAAACAGTTTGGATCTGTGGACAGGTGTGTGTTCTAAAGTTAAAACCTTAACTGCTAAGATTTTAAGGGAAAACTTGTAGGATGGGTATGAAGAAGCGTTTTAAAGCTTACTCTGCCACAGAAAACTGTGTTTAAAGGTTGCATTTAAAAGAGTAACCTGCCTTAGTGGCTAGAAAGACCTGTATTTTGCTGTAGGTTAACTTGTAGCTTCTAACACCCCTGGCAGAACGCTCTAGCTCAGATCCTCTGTACCAGGACCTCATACTCCGGTTTGTCATGGTGTGAGTAGGCTACAGCAGGGTCTCTCCCTTGCTTGAACTCCTCTGGCACAGTTTCTGAATCCACACTTCTTACCTTTTCAGGGAAATAGAAGCTGTAGGGTCACTCACTTTGTGCCTCAGAGTAGGTGCTGCTTGTGCTCCAAGCAGCTCTGCACCAATGTGGGAGTTACATGTATTTGTATTGGTTTATATAGATCTTCATATCTTGATCTATTTCTGTGTCTGAGTATCCTTGAAGGTTTTGTGGATTATGGACAAGAGTTCTCCAAAGACTTTGTAGTTCCTGTAACCTGTTTTATGCAAGATTGTGAAATTGTTTCTTTCCTGCCTGGATCCATGCATGAACCTTTGTAAAACGTGCTCTTTTAGTGTCATGTGCCTTTTGAGTGTCTCAGATTCTTTGATATCTAAGATTCAAGTGGCCAGGAGAAATATCCTGACAGCAGTACCTCTTCCTGCACACAGAGCTGGGTGGGCTTTCATAGTTTTAAGCTCCCCATGTCATAATGAGTTACCAGGGCTTAATGTTTCCCCATTGACCTGGTAAGAAAATACAAGTCCTGGCCCCGACAGCATATGGCTGTGTCCCTGTGCATTAAAATATTCAAGGAATATTCAAGGAAGCAATTTCAGATTTCCTAAGTGATAGATACAAGGGATCACCATAATCTCATTACATCTGGGAGTGATGTTAATTGATCTGACAGGAAGTGTCTTTCATCTTTGAGTTTTTATGTTTTAAAAGTTTTTAGTGAGGTAGCCTGTTTTTAAGAATAGGCCCTGATGCTAGAAATGTTTAGCGCAACTGTAATCATTTGCTATGCATATGTACAAATATGCTGTATCAGAGCTTAGTAGTGTATTTTTGTGTACATGAAGTGGATTGAAATTAAGACATATGGTAAATTTGCTTGTGTACAGTAGCTGCTTTTCATATCTTCGAATATACTCTGTTACTTGTGAGTATTGTAACCTAAAGGATGCAGTAATTTACATAAGTGAATAGAAAATATTTGATAAGCTATAGTTATTATGTAAGAGAGGGGAAGATGAGGTACTGAAAATGAATAGCACATGCAGCAAAAAAAGCTAATTATGTGACTGTATTTAAAACTGAATTATCAGTGTCCTCTAGTGACTTATGGAATATTTATGAACTGTAATGATTTTTTTTTAAAAGTTAATACCATTACTACCATTGTAGTAATAAGAAAGCATTAAAAGGTAGATAGAGCAGGGAGGATGAATTTTATTAACATCACTAGTTCTTGCTTTGTTTTTCAGCTCTGTATTGTGGAGCACTTCTATTCCCAGTCTCTTAGTGTACTGTGTTGCCAACTGGTAGATGCTAAGGAAAGAGTAAATTCTTTATCACATGATCAGTGTGAAAACGTTCGAAGACTGCCCTCTTTTAGAAGGTAAAAGGGGAAATAAATTTTTGGACAATCTTGTACTTAGTGAGCTTTACAAAAAGATAAAAAGGAACCTGTAAACGTAGCTCCATGAAAACTGTAGATCACTTGTGTCTATGTTTCTGTAGCAAAGGTAAATCAATCAAAAGGAAGACAGTTCTAAATAATTTCAAGGAGCCTTAATCTTCTAGTCCAGTGAGTATAGTTTCAGTGATGTGTAATCGCTTGAACTTTTTTTCTCTTTTCTTAGTACAGAATCAAGCTATTATGATTGATCAGTTTTGAACTTGTTAAAATGACCTGGAGCATAATCTCAAGGGTTTTGGAGTGGCCTTTCAACTTGCTGACTGTCCTTTTTTGAATCTTCCTAAAGAAATCCTTATAGCAGCATAAACTTGTTAATTTTTTAACCCTATAATCTTTAATCATACTTTACATTATAATTTTTATGTTATTCTTTTTTCTTGGTATCAGGTATGTGGAAAGTCAAGTATCAGAGAAACAGGTTTCACTGCTGACAGTAGACAGCTTCTTAAAGGTAAATTTTAAGAATATCTTTGGGCATCAAAACTAACCTTCCTGATATATTAGTTTGTGAAGCATTATAAAATACAAGACTAAGGTTCATAGTTCTATATAACATCTTTCATACAGTAGATACTGTATGTCCAGTGATGGAGAATTAGGAGTGACAGATCAAAATTTCAAATCTCTAGGATTGCCAGATATACCTTCATACAAAGCTGCACAACTTTGTCTTACATCAACTTTTAGCTGTGTCTAGTAATGTTACTGTTTAAAAAGAAGGTTATGAAGTTTATTTGTGGCCTGATGTTTTAATGCTTACTCAGACTGACTTTCTTGGAAAGTCAGTAAAGTTTTTAAAGAACGAGATTATTTCCTAAATTCTTAATCCTCCATACCCTCTGTGTAGTTTCTGGTTGAACTCAGTAGGGCAGTCTGGATCTCGGGACACACATTCACACTAGATGTTGTACAGGATTAAAACTTTAATTATGTTCTATGTTTACCTGAAGATTTGTCAAGTGATTAAAGTCAGGCCACTACAATTGTGAGCCGTTTAGGAGTTCACCGAGAAAGATCTGTTGGTTATTTTCACCACCTGAACCACTCACAGTAGAAGCATTGCTCAGGGTAAAAGGTTCCTCCTAACTCTTCATCTCAAATGTAGCTAACCTGTCAGGCAAATAGTACTGCTAGAGATAAAGCAATTAATTTATCTTAGCAGAGCTTCCTGGTCTGTAAGAACTTTGCAAGTGTGAAGAACAGTGGTAGTGTCTGGAAGAGAGGTTGGTAGCAGGCAAGGTTGCAAGCGCAAATCATGATTTATACATGATTTTATGACCTATAGTCTTCAGTGGCAAAAATAGCTTAAGCTGCTGCTCTTCTCTTGCTGTTTATTCACACCTCAGCAGACAGACCAGGACAACTGCTTGAGTGGCTGTGCAGTGAATGTAATCAGAGAAACAATCCAATTCAAGTAACCTGACCAAAAAAAAACAGTCAAGATACAGGATTTTTTTTGCTGAGTTGTTTCTGCAGAATGATTTCCCCAGTGCAGTTCACTCCATAGGCACATAAAGGCTTCTGTTGAAAAAACAGGAGGAGGGAAGGAGTGGAAATGAGCAGCTGAGACTATTTCTTTGTTTAAAGACTACATAATGGGCTGCTACCTTTAAAGCTACTCATCAGCTTACAATTTATATGTTTTAAAGTTTATATGCTTAATAATATACCCCTTATTTCACAAGCCTCACCCTGTAAGTTTGGGGAAGAAGCCTGACATCTTGTGCTTATGGGCATATGATGCTTCTGACAAATTTTAATTGAAGACGCTTGTTCTAATCTCTACAATGGGGATTAGGGCTATTACTGCATTGCCAAGATGACAGTGTAGTCTGCCTGGGGAGAAAAGGTCCTACTGCTGCATTAATGAGGTGCTGTTTGTTTTGTACAATATTCTGAACCTGGAAACACTTTCAAAGTACTACTTCATACACGTTTACTGTTCATGTTCAGGTCCAGGTAAACCTGCTGTTCAAACTTAGCACCTAAACCTGCAATACACGTTGCCAGCTGCCACATATATTCCATATTGTTCCCATTTTTTAAAAATAACTATGGGAAGAGTTCCACCTATTTAAAATAATCAATTTTAAAAGCAATTTTGCATCCCAGTTACTTACATCTCTGTCTGAAAGTTTTCATGGCAAATATAGTTTGAAATCATGTAAATATGGCGATCTATATTTATGGAAATAACATTGCATACTCTTCTAATAATGTTTTCAAACTCCTCTAGAACAGAAAAAGCCTTTTCACTCTATTTGGTAAAATATATAGTCCTACTGAATTGCTATTTATGTATATTAATTACGTCAGTTAGTAGTAGTTAGTTTTCCCCTCAAGAGCTGGGAAACAAGATGAGGGAAATATAGATGCTATAATGCTCTGTGTTGGGAGAATAAGATTGATGTAGCAGCATGAAAGAGAACTCATTTTCTTCTCAGCTTTTTTGTGGTGGGGGTAAGTGGTTTTGTTTGGTTTTCTTTTTTTTTTTTTTTTTTTAATGGTCCTGCTTAGAATTGAAATACAAACTTGTGAGTGTCTACCTTATGGTCTTGGGAGTCGTTTAAACAATTGTTATATCAGGGACCCTTTTAACAGATAAAAAGTCTGAGTAGAAATGTTTGATGTTTTTAATAATCTCTCTTTTTTTTTTTAAGATCAGAAAGCTCTCTGCAGCACTAAGTGTCTGTTACTTTCAGTCTTGGCAGTATGATACTTAATCTCTCCACGTCAGTGCTTCCTTATATTGCCTACAGATAAGGTTTTGTTGGGGTTTTTTGTTGGTTTGAGTTTTTTTAAAATCTTTGATACCCTTTGTTTCAGTTTAACTTCAGAGAACTTCAATGGCTTGTTTTATTTTTCTCTTTCCATTTGGAATAGTTTGCTCAGAGTTGAGCAAAATGGCAACAAAATATGTAGAGAAATGTGTTTGTTTTTCCTCCTTATCTTTGACTGAAGGCAAGTGAGAGATCTTCTGACTCATAAACTTTTAAATGTAATGAGTTGAAAGCACTTTAATACAGCTACCAGGAATTTTGAGTGCTGTTTTCCAGAAGTGTTACATATGCTTCCATGGGAGACTAGTGATAACAAGATGCCAATCAGTAGCAGCAGTTAATAATTTTTTTCCTAATATATGATTATCTTTTTTCTGCAGTTCTTAATCTATAAATAAACAGAAGTCAAATTAAAAGCACATAGGAGCAGTAGCTTCACATTTCTTTGTTTTCTGTGACCTAGTCTTTTTATATATACCTAACTAATAAAAACAGCAGCCACCCACAATATAAGAAATACAGTTTTAAATACATGTGTAATATTAAAATGCAAACAATAAGAATTTGAGTAAAAGTAGCTATATAATTTCTTATTGCCTTTTAAATATAGTGTATAGTCTTGTTTTTGTAAGATAACATACCAAACTAAAAGGTAAATAGAGTTGAAAATGGTAAAATAATAATGCTACTCAATAACAAACCTCCAGTGAGATGGAGGAAGAAAGTGTAATTCACAATATGCAATGTGATTGCAGTGAACAGCTTTTTTGTGAAGTGGTCTTAATTTAACACTGGTGATTTAAATCATAGCACACTGCTATGTCAAATCTTCAGAGTCATTTTAAGTGCTTCATGAGAGTTATAAATAAATGAATGTCAGAATAACTTATGAAAAAATTATTCTGTCATGGTAGGAAACAGTACAGAAGTTGCTGGAGGAGTTGCATGCGTACCATGAAAATTACCTTTCAGTTCTAAGATGTCTTCATGTTTTCACATCTTCTCTTCCGAAGTATCCTTTGGGCAAGCAGGTGACGTACTGTTACTCCATTTTAGTGAAACATGGAGTTTGGTTTTGTTTCAAAGTAAATAAGTATTTATTCTTATAAATAATAACAGGAAGGAGTTTCCAGGAGGAGGCAGATGCACAGATCAGCAAAAGAATCCACACATTAACTTGCCCACATCTGGGATTATCTGTATGCATTGCAGACAATGCTCTTCTACCACCTATTAGCTCACTAGTCAAATTCAGGTGAAGAAACTGCATTTTAGCAACCTTCTGCACAAAATAAAATGATAGTAAGGGAACAGTGATAATGGCTCTTAGTAGCCATGTTGCTCTAATGCCATTAAATCCACCTTCTCATGCTAAGCAATTTCTTCTTCCACTAGAAGAGCAATACATTCTGTGCATGTGCACATGTCTATCTGTTCTGAATGTATTCTACACTGTTATTAGAATCTGTCCTTAACTACAAAATCAGTGTGAATTGTCCCAGTATTTAAGAATAAAAAAGCTGTTTTAGCTGGGGCATTGATTGAGCTCCTCTCTGTCCTCTCAGTTACCTTCATCTGAATGTTAAGTTGTTTGCAGCCTAGCGCAGAGCAACACAGAGACTCCAGCAACACTAGGAGCTTAGTTCTTTAAGACACTAAACACACTCATTTCTTTTGCAACCAGTCGGCTTCTCTGGAAAACAAACTCCAAAAAAATTACGTATTACTTTTTAAAGCTTGTTGTAAGAGTTCCACATTACTTTGTTTGTAAAACACTTTATCCTTTCTTCACCTTCTGCATAACAGATCAGGGAGCTGCACTGTGCTTGTTTGGAAGACCGAGTATGGGAGATGGAGGAGTATGAGTCATCTCTTCAGCTAGCAAGGTGATTTTTCTCCCTTTTTATCTTCTTTTTTTTCCACTTTGTTTTAATACCGCTGTACACACGGAGAATATCAGTCATCGGTTATTCTGGAACTTACGTTACCTTTTTGCAGCTAATTGTAGGGTTTGTTTGCAAGTGTAATTAACTGTTGTTTTCATTTTGTCTTTCTACCATTTTCCATGAAACTCAAGCAGGTTCTCATATCATTAAGGCCCTGAGTAATTACGCTGAAACCACTGAGATTACCGCATGTGAATGAGAACATCAGTTCAGTTGTGTTTTTTTTTTTAAACTATGATTGTGTTAGGTATTATCAACCAAATTATTGGTTTTATTTGGCCTAAATTTTAATCTGTTGTGAAAATTAGAATCTGTTCCAAACGAGTAGCTAAGGCCTTTCTGTCAGTGTTTAAAATGGAAAAGTCATCTAGGCGAGTTTTCTTAATAGAAAACCCTTCAATTGCAATGTTGCAGCTACAGACTTTTAAAGGTGCTTTATCACGGCAAGTGGCTGTTTCCTGATAGCTGCATTCATTCAAATAGTACATCGGTTCTGTTACTCAAGGAGCTGGTGTAACACCATTACTGTAGCTGCCTCTTCAAGAGCCTCTGAGCTTGTGAGGTTTGATGTGTCTGACAGTAAAATAGCATAGAAAAACCATGTCAGTCATCTGTGGAGGATAACTTTCTGGGCTAGTATACAGAAGGAAATACACTCTTCAAGCTATACCTTCGCCATACCAAGTGGTTCTTAGGCATTACCACTGCGCTATGTTGTTTACCCTCATCCCTTTGAAAGGATTACATGCTTGATTTGTCATTTCTGCAGTCTTTCCTTCTTAATCCTCCTCTGACTCTCCTGACTCTTGACAGCACTTGATCACCCATCAACCCTTGCCCACAAATGTGTCATTTTGCTTTCCTATACTGTCTGTTCTGTAATCTCAAAAAAATCTTGACCCTTTTTTTCTCTCCTTTTTCTCCTCGTATGTTTAATTTGCTTTCTTCCACTCTGAATTCATCAGCCTCTTCTCCTATCTCAGTGGTGATGCTGCCATCAGATTCTGGCTCGTTCCCCTTTTATTCTTATCTGTTCATCTCTCTCCTGTTTTTCCTCTGGCCCCAGCTCCCACTGTGGGAGCTTCTGACAGAAATACAGTGATCACAGACATTCCTTTCATAGATAGTATTTTTTATTATTATTTTTTTTCTAATCCAGGAATTCTGTCATTTTTCTAACAAAACTCCTTCACCACAATTCCGTCAAATACTTGGGATTCTAGTTGTGATTATTACTTCTTTTAGTTTTTAATTTTAACTCTTTTCCATTTTACACGTACTCCCTATTTTCTCTGTTTTTTTCTGCATGGAGCCTTTGTGGTATCTCATGGAAGAAAATGATAAAATGTGATCTTTCCCTTTCTACTCACAGTCTTCTCTTTTTCCCCTTTGCTTGGGTGTAGAAGTCATTCACTGTTCCTTAAAAGGCCCCTGGGAAGGCAGTGATATCGATATCCCTGTGTCCCCTCTTTCCCATCCCTTATTGATTTCAGTGTTTTCCATGTGTCCATCTTTTTTTTTTTTAACAAAGTCTCTCCTTTGCCCTTCATGTATTATGTTTGAATGTGGGGTTTTCAGTTGTTGCATTGAGTTCCTTTAGTGGCTGATTGCTTGTTTCTCTACTTCAGCCTTTCCTTGGACTGGCTTTTATCTCTTGTGCAAAAAGTGCTGTCCCCAAAGATGGTGTTTCAAGTGATCTAACTTTAGCCATCTAGACAATAATTACTCTAATGTAGTTGTCTGGAGTTTAAAACATGGGGAGACAGGAGAGCGTATGAGTTCTAGTTCACATTGGATTAATACAATCAGAAGAGGGATAACAGTAAGAGATATTGAACACTGTCTCAGTTGATTGACTATGGGGAGCTAACTGGCTGGGACATGTGGTCAAGCTTTTAGATGGCAAAACTTTGAGGACTGACCTGTTGACTCTGTTTTTGTCTGCTAATCACTGCCTTTCCCTGACTGCTGTCACTTTGTTGTTAATGAACCTCTGTTACCACTTCTTCAGATGGTTCCCCACTTCAGCATTCACAAGAAGTTCCTATGGACTTCATCCTAGCTTCCTTTCTTCTTTCATAACTTGTCTGTGAATGATCAGAGACAGATTAATGTACTATTTTAGGATGATTTGAGATCTTCCTTTCTGCTTTAAGCCTGTCTCTGTAACTGAATTAAAATCATAGAATCATAGAATGTTTCAGGCTGGAAGGGACCTCCAGAGGTCATCTAGTCCAACCTCCCTACACAAGTAGGGACATCTACTTAGGTCAGGTTACTCAGAGCCTCATCAAGCCTGACCTTGAATGACTCCAGGGATGGGGCCTCCACCACCTCTCTGGGCAGCCCGTTCCAGTGCTCTATGACCCTCATGCTAAAGAACTTTCTTCTAATGTCCAACCTTAACATCTTAACATCCTTAACATCCTCTCTGATACCTGGCATACCTTGCAGTAATCTCAAGACCAAAAGGTTGCAAAGGATCCTTTACCGTTTCCTGATTTGTGATAACCATCCTCTCACCTGTTCTTTGGGCTCTGTAATCCCATTGTTGTTGTAAATAAGTTTTTTCTCCAACTTGCAGCTTCTTTTTGAATAATGTTAGTAAAATAAATTTTGGTTTTCCCACTCACAGTTCTCCAAATCTGGTTATCTTCTATCCATTGTAAGTGTCTAGTTATTGCAGTGTTTTGTCTGGCTGGCTTGTTTACCCAAGGCTACAAGACACTTTCAAAATGTTTTCTAGCCTTCTGTCTGGTCAAGGTCACCCTTTCTGTTGTTAATGCCTGATGCTTTTCTGTACAAAACAAGTGTATCTGGAGGCAACACCTGACTTGCAAAAATCCATAACCCTCAATGGGATAAAGTGGAGTTTCGAATTCCAGCTTCTACAAGCATTTAGCATCAACTGCCAGTTAGAAACGAGCTCAAACTGCAACTGCCTCTTCTGAATTCTTCCTTAAAACTCTTAGGCAATGTTTAGGTAGCTGGAGACCCACTCACTGACACACTGATCTCCATCATTTCATTCCTTTGTCATGCCGCCTTTCTTGTGTAGCTCTGGGTTTTTGTGTCTTCTAAAATCCTTAAACTGTTAGCACCTTTGTTTTGTTTTTTTAGTATTAACACCTTTGCTTTGTATAAAACAAAGCAAAAGCAGAAGAATTGCCTGGGAAGGGCTCCTGGTAACAGCAGCTATTACAAATGTGTGGTTGTTCAGGACCAGTGTTTAGCAATGTGTAATGGTATTGGCTTCATGCAGTGACTGCAGTGCTGGGTTTCATTTATGGATCTTTGCAAGGATTTGCTTTAATGTCTTTAAGTTAAGATTCTGAGATTGAACAGTGCTTGGTGGTATTTATAAAATGTCCTGACACATAATTAAAAGTAAGTAAATGCTAGGCTGGAGGTTGGGCTAGATAGTCTCAGGAGGTCCCTTCCAACCTAAATGATTCTGGGATTCTAGTGGTAAGGTTTATAGCAAGTAAATACAGAAAATGGTGATTTGGATTTTGTTCGAAAAGCATTCTGAATCACAGAGTAATGGATTTTGTGGATGTGTGAATACTAATCTGACTTTTTTTACCGTAACATTTACTCTGCTTGAGAATCAGTTATGAAACCTACCATACTTTTTTTTTTTAAAATCTGACTCACAGTTTCAAAAATGATAACTGTATCCAGCAAGTGTTTTTAGGTAAAATATCAGAAAGGCTTTCATTGTCAGTTCTGCAGGAAAATGTGAAGGACATCTATCCAAGTTGATTTATTGTGGGAGTCCACAGCTGGTCTGAGGACTCAGGGATGGACCTTAGCCTTGAGCAGATAATGATGTTTCCCTGAAAGAGCCTGGGAAGCCCTGAGGCTGAAGAGTCCCAGGGAGTGAAGGAGATAAGAGGCCTAACCAGCAAATTCCACAGAACAGCAGCCTGGCAAGAAGTCAGTGGACATAGTAGGAGGAACAACGAGAGCACCAACCAATCAGCATGTGTAGGGAGAATGGACTGAGCTATCCTACAATAACGAGAGCTTGAAGAATATGTGCTACCAATTAGAAATTGTTGCTAGGTAAATGATGTGCACAATGTAACCAATAGCGGAATAACTTGTACTGTGTGCTATGCCAAAGAGATGATAAAATAGTGATGTTTTGCTAAATAAACGGCTTTCACTTGATCACACTGATCATGGCGTGATTGACCCGAGCTCCTGCAATTTATTTCTCTCTGTTAATGGCCGCAAGGGAAAAAAATGACTTTACTGCAAAACTAAATGATTGAAATCTTGAAGTTTTTATCTTTTTTAAAAGGATTTTTTTTCAATTAAGAACACTGAAAGCTGTTTTGTCATGCTGTGTTTCACCTTCAGCCAACAATTGTGTCTTTTAGGATGTTGAATAAGTCTGATTTGGTAACCATGCTTGAACAATGTGTGGAAATTTTTGTGTCATCTTCTGGAAAGGAGTTTGATAAGACTGTAGAGAAGTTGAAGGAGTTCTTGACCCAGTTTCAGAAACTAGAAGGTGGGTGTGTACCGTCATACATTCCATGCAGATTATATGAAAGCTGTTTTATAATCTGACAAATGGGTATAATTTTCCCTGGTGATATTCTGTCATTGTATTAAACGATCAGATTTTTCAGGATTGTTTTTTTTTAAATACATGCAGAAAATTAGGATATGTTTATATTCCTTATTGGTCTGTGGTTCATGCTTTTTATAATATGGAATAGTGATGCAAGATAAGAAATTGGACAGATCAGCAAACATTACTCACTGTATTTGTCATACATATATTTTGAGCATTTTGCCAGATGCTGCAATCATTAAAAACATTTAACAAATAGAAGCAGAAATTGAAGGATAAATAGGAGCAGACTTCCTTATGACATGGTATCTAATGCAAATGAATATAAAGTTCCTTCCCCTGCACCTTCAGTTAAATTCAGATAAGAGCTAGGACACCAAGTGCCAGTTGTCAGGGCTCTGCTGACATGTGGCAACTTGTCAGGCCCGTATTGCCTGACATTGCTCATGGTAGAGGGTGTATTTGAAAATTTAGTAAGGCAAATGAGTAGCAGCCTTCTGTCTTCTAGAGGCAGGTTGACAGAAACTGCCATATTCCTTCTGAAATAAGAGTATGACATATTCCAGCGTTCTTCTGGAATAGGAATTTCCCTGCTTCCCCTGCACTACAGAGAAATGCTTCTCTGTGATTCCCTTTTGAAGATGAAGTGGTTATCATCTGGTCTGGCTTATGCATATTAAGTTCATTAGCAGTGTGATTGCTACCCAGCATTTGGACAAGTAGGCAGTAAGCTACCAAATGCATTCTAATATTAATTAAAGTAGTCATGTAATGCTGTAAAGGTTAACTGAGGCTTGTGTAGAAGAACTGGCTCTTGCCTGTACCATGTATTTCTGGATAGCTGTAGCAATGGCAGGCCTGTAGAACAGGGAATAGGTGATCACTTTGAAAAAGCTGTATAACTCTGGAAATTCATGGTCATGCAGACTGTAAACCAAAAAAAGGCAGTATTTATTTTCACTTAAGACTTGAAGATGTTTAAAATTCATGAATCCATGAATGATCTGTGTTTGTTTTCAAAGTGTATTTAAGCTATAATGAAAAAGTGAGATGGGGAAGTTGAGTTAGGTGACTTCTTCCTGTATGTTGCTGTGATTGTGTTGATCTTTAGCAGGAGTTTTCCTAAGTCTGCCAAAAATGGTATTTACCCAAATCTCCCACAGAGCCCTTGGAGTGAAAGGATAGTCCAAATTTTTTTATTTGTTTTTTAATAACAAAGTCCATCTTCCTGACTGCCTAATGAACTAGAAAAAAATTAAAGCATGAAGCCTCCAGCTTTCCTCCAGAAACAAAATATCCTTGTATTCAGTCTATTTTGAGCTCAAGGATTTGATAAAAAATACCTCAAAACATATCGGTGTAGCGGAGAGAGGAAATTCTCTGTTTTGAAGTCTTCAGCACAAATACAAATCTTCGGGGCAATGGAAAATACCAGCTCACTCTATGTAGGTCACCAAAAAGCTTTTAGATAGTAATTGTCATTGCTGATTGGAGCTTTACCTATGATCTGTAGGTGGAATCTCCATCTGATTACAATCTTCATAAGTAAGGCGAGAAATCTACTTACCTTTTGTTTCGATTTTGATTATCACTCATCCTGGCATTGATTGTGCTTTGGGAGTTTTTGCTGCTTTATTTTTCCCTAAAAATTACTAATCATTGTTGCAATGGATCAACAAACTGAGTGGCTATGAAAGCAAGTTTTTGTTATAAATTGAGAATAAAAATGGACAATTAAATACTTTAGCGTGCTTTTGGTTTGCTGCTCTGGTTGCAGTTTCTGGGTTAAGTAGGGAGAACTAATTTCTTAGTGGCTTTTTTGCATAAGAAGAAAAAATACACAGAGTGTGGCTTTTTGAATACTCCTAAAGCATCATTAGTATCTAATACTAGTCCATCCAACTTACAGACATTGAAAGTATTACCTAGGATGGCGTAAGTGGAATTCAAGTGATATGCAAGGTTTGTGCTGGATCTTTGATCAGGACTGAATTGCTTCAGTTACTTGATTACAGTTGGTTAAGCTGCACTGCTTTTTTCAACTGCTTTTTTTTGTTTTTAAACGATGTTTTACAAGGTGCAAGACTCTAAAGCTGCCTGTGTTTGGGTGTATGTGAAGAAGTAATGGAATAACTTCTCAGATTGCTTGGGCTAGGGGGTTAATGTATGTAGTCAGGAAAAGTTTACCCCACATACCAAACATTAGTTTTGTTCTAGTAGCAGAAGCTTTCCAAGAACGAGATGTGTCCGTATCATCACAAAAGGAGCTCCAGAAGAAGACAGACCTTTATCATCTTCAGAAGGTTAGGCCTGCATAGGTTTTACTGGCTAGTTCCTTAACTGAATCTTTTAAGATGTAATTGTCCATGGTTAGCGTGTCTGAGCTTGCTGGAGCTCTGAGTAAAGGCTGTGTATAAGTAATTCTTCCTAAAAACTAATGAATAAGTACCAACAATGCATGTCAGGCCCACCTGGCACACAGAAAGTTGTAGAAAATATCTGTCATAAACTAGGATTTTAAAATGCAAATTAGGGGGTTTCTTCTTATTTAACTTGTAAATTACACATTCTGCCTAACACATGTCTTTGAATTTCCCAAACTCCTACCAGTTTGAGCCTGAATGCACTGGCCTAAATAAAAATAACTGCATGATCACACTTTCAAATATCATCAGTGAAGACATGCCAGCAAAAATTAATTATACATGTTAAATATATGGATTGTGTTCTCCAGAGAATAACTACCTCCCATGTAGTTTTATGCACCACTTTTTTTTAAAGACTTTGTTGGAGTTGAAGGAATCAAGGCGGTCTAAGAAACTGACAAAGTTTGAAATGCTTCGGTTTGAAGTTGTTGACTATATAGACAGTCTTGTAAGGTGAGCTTTCCCATTTTATATTCCTGCATTAGTTTGCACCATAAGTTGCAACAGAAATTTCACTAACTTGTTAATCTTGGCAGAATTGTGTCTTGGTCCTTGTAGTATGAAGCACTTCCTTTCCTTCCTATTCTTTCTTTGACAAGGGCTCTAAAAATAATAATTTTTTTAAAAAAACTCTTTTCCATAGAGTAGTAGAAGTAATCAGCACATGAATTGACCACTTCACTTTGGCTACAGAAAAAAGTTGAAGGAGGACTGGGCATATGTGGTAAAATAAAGTCCAGAGTTTTTACCCTAATCTTTGCTGATCTGTTCTACTTATGAAACTATATAGATGTCAAGTGTGATATCCTATCCATTTTGGGAACTGTTTCAGTGAGCGAGGCACAGCAGATAGGGTCTTGGAGGCAGCTTTGTAGCACAGAATGTGAAAGGCTGGGGGTGGGGGAAGAGATGAAGTCACTTGTTAATTCTAGAGCCTTGAGGGGGACAGGCAGAGAGGCTAACACGAGTATGCCAAGGAAAAAAGCTTCAAATATGAAGACAAACATGAGCAGATACTCATCAGGAGGCCTCAAGATGGATAAGCAAGATCCATAGAGTACGTGACTGGTGTTAGCATTTCAGCTGCTGCCCTTATTTTTAAATGTCAGTGGCCCAGCTAGAGTTCTATGTTAAATCCATTAGACGTAGAGTTGATAGTGACTTCCTTGCTTAAAAGTTTATTTCAGCACTGTTCATCCTGTCATCTCAGAGATTTGTCAGTCTCTGACTGCAGCAGACTTCTGTTTCCCTTAAGATAAAGCTTGTATCTCCCCTCCTTCCCCCATTCCTCATGTTGCTTTTGCAGAAACTACCTGGTTCCTGCAGACCACAAGACTCTGCATGAGATTATGTATTTCAACACGGCAAGTGTTCTCCGTGAGCATATGAATGCTGCCCCGAGGATTGCACTTCATACAGCTTTAAATAACCCATACTGCTACTTGAAGGTAAGAAGCAAGCAAGTTGTTTGTGGTGCTGGAGTAGTTCCTGAAGGCTACATGTGAGAATGATGTGTAAGGCTTAGTTCTGCTGGTTCATGAAACCTGGCACACCTCCAGCTGTTTTGCAGAGAACCAGGGAGTTGATGTTGATAAGCAGTTTGGGACTTTTTGCAAAAGGCTGGGGAATCTGTCTGGCTGAAATAAAGCAGCTATTGGTGGAAAAAGTTGTATATGGGGAATCCATTTCCCAGAGCCTGTTGCAGTCATGGTCTTTTCTTTCTCCTGTAGATGCAGCAGAAAAGTAATTTTGTCCTCCATTACAAATGGGATGACTGTCCACAGGGAAAAATACAGTGTCTGGGGCTCTTTCCGGAGACGTTTCTTTACAGGGCTGGTGCTTAGTCCTCACTGTGTAGACTTGCTGTAAGGTGAAGGAATTGTTCAGACAGAGCGATTATATTAACAATAGCTTAAATACAGCATATTTAAAGAAGTCCTTTGGTTTTCTTTTTACATTTATTTTATTATCTGTTGCGTATTGACATCCTATCTTTTCCAAGTCCAAGAAAAGGATTGTCACTGATGCTATTAGTTAACCCTGCCTTTTTTTCTAGAGAAGAAAAGCAGCCCCTTTTCCTTCTTTCAAGCAAAATTCACAGGATTACTGAAAGAAAGAAATAGAGCAGGATTTGTAAAATGAGTGAACATAAGCTTGTTTTGTTTTGTCCTTCATTATAGATGCTACTTGGAGATATCCTTGTGCCCTAACATTTCCCTTAAAAATGAGGTTACAGTTTTGAAGAAAACGCTGTAGCTGTCTAAGTGATTATATTTGACTTGAGTCAAAGCCAACACTTATCATACTTGATAAAGATCAGTCTTTGAAATCTGCAATGTGATTGGTATTGGGTTTGTTGGCGTTGTGCCTCTAGCTGGATGAGGTTGTCAGTGTTGCTGTGTGCAGGAGTTATTTCTAAAACCACTTAAAGAGCTTATTTATGAAAACAGTAGTTAGCACATGGGCTGCCATTGAAGAGACCTAACATGAACCTCAGTAATTTGTCTTTTTTGAAAACCTGTAAAAATATAGATTAGGAGAACTAGCAAAACCTACCCTCTGATGTGTTTAATAAGTATTCTCTTTGATGAGCTGACAGGATTTAAAGCCCTCTGTCATCCTGCCCTGTTTTTTGACATAGTTTAACATATCTCTGATGTTTTCTGAGTAGATTGTGAAGGTTTGGCATAGTTTCGAACAGCAGCAGTACTGGCTGAGTACCTTGCTTAGCATTTTAATCCATGTGAGTCAAAGAAATATTTTTTTTCTTAACTGTATCCATGACTTTTGCATGGCTTGTACTTTCCTGGGCCATGACCAGAGCAAAGTTCTCTAGAGCTGTTCCTTCCAGAAGACTAGCGTGAAAAAGGATCTGCTTCAGTGGAGTACCAGCAAATGATTAATGTGATGCTTTCACTACAGGAATCCAGTCCAGTTATTTATTTAGCAAAGCATGAACCAAGGATCATACTTACCCTGGAGGGGAAGAAAAAAAAAAACAACAAACAAACAACAAACACACAAACCCCAGACCAGAAAAAACCCCCCACCAACTAAACAAAATGAAAAACCAAACCAACAAAAACCCCCAAAACAAAGCAACCACATAAAAGTGTAATTCTGTTTTCAATGATCCCTTGAAAAGTTTTCAATGATCCCTTGAAAAGTCAACAAGTTGTAACTTTGAATACCAGCAAGGCACTGCTTAGTATTCTGTCAACACAGGGAAATCTGATCTTGGATCTTCCTGGGGTTTAGATGGTCATGCAGGTTTTGTTTTTGACCTTGGGTAAGCAGGGCAGTTTTTCACATGGAGCTCAAGGAATGAGCCCTGTTACCCATGAAGAGACTTTAATTGCTATGAGAAGAAAACCCTCAAGTTGCGATTAAGCTCCCGTGTCAGTGGAGGGATGCTAGCATTTGGTCCTTGGGGACGACAGTAACTGATTCCAGGGCAAGGTACAAGTCTGTCCTCTGTCTGGCCTCAGGGGGCAGGGTCAAGCAAGAGAAACCCCTCATCAGCTGGGTTCTGGGTTGCTCCTACTCCCATCCTCTTTCTGAAGCAGCACCTCTGTGCTGTACATGTGGTTTCACAAGTGACTGCTCCTTCTCGGGCAGCTTCCTGCTTGTCAGTCTAGTTACTTCCTCCTGGGGAGACCACGTGTGCTTCCACCTCAGGAAGCTGAGGTTTCCCTGTGCACAGCTGCAGCTCCCTCCCCCTGTGCTGTAAATAAAGACATGGCTGAGCTCTTTCAGGTGCTGGCAGAGACCCTGCACTGCCAGTCAGTAATGTCTTCCCTGGATCATTCTTGGCACTTGTGTGTGGTCCAGCTAGATATTAATTTCTACAGATGAACCTGTTCCAGGAGAGTGCAGTTGCTCTAGAAGTTGTCCTGTCTTGGTTGTGGTAACTGTTCTGGCCTTCAGATTAGAAAATCAATGCAAAGCATAGGAAACCTCAGTTAGGAGAAGGAGCAGAGGGGAAAGGAAAGGCATGGGGTTATCCCTGAGGGCAGTGGTGAGCCACTAGATCGGCCAGAAGGTGTAACTTCACCCATGTCGGTTAGTAACACAACAGCATTTGAAACTACTATGGTACACTCCAGAATTAGAGTCTGGTAAGTTCAGAGTAACATGGCTAAGCCCTCCATTGTTACAATCCAGACACTAATTTATCTGGAGGCCATCTGGACTGAACTGACAGACTTTAACCGAATGTCTGTAGCTTTTGTGTTCCTTGTATAGAAGAAATAAACTTGAAAATTGTTAGGCTTTCTAGAAATTATGAAATGCCTCTGGAAGTGCTGGAGTCCAAACTGAATCCGAGTCTCCCAAATGGCAGGGATTGAGAACTGGGAAGGGTGACCTAGAGATTCTTGAGCAGAGCTATATTCTTGGCCCAAATTTCTTTCCTATCTTGGAAAGCATTTATTTATGAAGGGATCCTTGCTGGGGCTTTATAGACTTTCCAAAAGTAACTTGCATATTTTACTAGTGTATAAAAGCATTTTAGCAAAAATGTTTGTGAACTGAAAGGAATGATCAGTGGTTGTTTTCATGTTAAGGGAGTTGGCTTCTCAGAGTGCACAAAACTGAACACTGGGAAAAAAATCATGAACTGATGGAAAATGTTGAAAATTTCTGCAGCTCTACAGAGGCGTCTGGTTCTGGCTCAAGTGGCTTTTTTACTTCTCAAGTAAATGGTTCAGTGCTGATGACCTGAATTTCCTGACGTAACAAATAGTTTGCGAGAAATCAGACATTGACCTTTATAGGTGTTGAGTTTCAAGCCAGATTGTTACATTTCAAAGATAAAACTGAGATAAGAGAAGCAATTTTGCTTTTTAATACATCTAACAGATCTATAGCAAGACTTCCTCTTTCCTCATGGGGGACACTTTTCTGCATAGTAGAGTCTGAGGCAAATCACGACTGGTTTCTTTTCCTGAACCCATACACAGAACAGACTATTTCTTTCAGATATGTAAATAGAACTAAGCGAAAGAACTGGGGAAAACCCTAGTCAGATAATTACTCATTAGAGATTATGTAAGTGTATAAAATTGTAGAAGGAACACCAGGAGAGGAGTTGGGGTTTTTTTTAATGGTATGTTTTCTTATTTTCCTAGTTTCTAGCTTGTTTTTTTTTTCCTTTGTACCATCAACTTGCCATTAAACTCACGAACAGTAAACATTTGGTTAAAATACTTACTATGTGAACTTCCTGAAACAAGGTTATATCTAGCCCTACAGATTGATCAGTTTTTAACCTTGAACAAAGTTACAACTTTTTTTTTTTATTATTATCAGAATCAAGCTTTGAAAAATGATGGAGGAAGTGTTTCTAATAAAGCCCCTGACATATGCATAGTGTATAGGCTTCATCTGGAGTGTGGCAGATTGATTAATCTCGTTGATTGGTTAGAGGTAGGTGACAATGCAAACAGTGCCTTTACCTGCTTTCAGTGTTCCGATTTATCTTTATATGCTGCATGTCTGCTTTTCTTTAGTGCCCCTTTTGACAGCTTCAGTCATGGCATAGCTCAGTCCCTCCTGTGCAAGAACACAGTCACCAGCCCACAGAGTCTTCCTCTGACTACTGTGAATCATTTATTTTCAGCATTATTATCCTGTGATGAAGAATCTTTTGCTTCTGCTTTATGCTTGGCACAGATCAGATTTTATGCTTCACAAAGCAACCTGGTTTTTTCCCCCCCTTTAAGTATTCTGTGACACTTTTATGGAAGCGGGCAGGGGCTGCTGCTTGGCAAGTGTGTGGCTTTGGAGAGCACACTTGTGCTACGGAGGAGCAGAGGTCCTTCTAAGTCCAATATCCTGTCTCCTATTGTGACCAGAAGCAGAGAGAGTGTAACAAGAGAATGTACCTTAATATGAAACATTCTCCAAATACTCCCTAGCTAACAGTCATGTTTTAGCTCTGAAGTTCCCTAAAATGGAACGGTGTATCTGTATTTCCTAGACCTGCCTGGATTACGTGACCAATATTACTTTTTAGCTACCACAGCATCCTCTAGCACAAAATTCTGTAGCTGAGCTACATGCAGTGCAGAGAACATGTTGGGTTTTTGCACAGCCAATTTGTTTCCTTCATTTTTCCAGGATGCTTAAGCAGTCTCGCTTTGAGAATGTTTTTCAGTTCTGTGTTTTTTCTGAGAATGGGCCAGGCACCAGAACGGTACTGGGACTTCAACTGCAGGCGCATGAGCTCATAGAGTGGTGTCTGTCATTCTGTATTCCTGCTGTGGTAATATTTAACCTTGCTTGCTCTTTCAATTGCTGCTGAACTGACATTCTCATGGAGTTACCATTCCAAGAGCTCATTCCTCCTGAGTGGTAGTCATCAGCTCAGAGCTCTTTATTTTATATGCTGCTCTGCCTGTCTGTGAAAATGTGTTAAATCTGTGCTGCTTTTCCGTTTCTAGGCTTTCTCAACTGTGGTGATGGCAGCTGAGGGACTGAACGCAGATGCAGCTGCCTCAGACCAGGTGGATGATATTATCCAGTATCCTTTCTCATTTCTCTCGTGTTTGTCATTCAGATATTTACAGGATTAATGAGCCAGGCTTTTTAAGATACAGCTTCACGTGCACTTATAAGTAATTCCAGAAAATTAAGATGGCTGGTTTAAATGGCCTTCATGTACTGAAAATGGCACAGAAATAAATCAGCTGAAATAGGCTGGAGATGGTGAGAGTTAAGAGAGCAGCTTTTGTCCATAGGAGCTGTTTGGGTCTGAAACAACCAACCATCTGTAAAACACGTTGAACTATTCTACTCTTAAATCATCTATCTGAGTTGGTACAGCTGCTGTACAGAGGGAGAGCATCACTGAGAACAGATGAGGATAGCTGTGACCTGGAGAGCAGGTGGAGAAATGGAGACAGTCATTTATTGTGAGGAAGAGGGAAGCGTTAGCAGAGTAGTGTCTCTGTTGAAGCCATGAGTTCTAGAACCTTAGAGGTGAGAATTTTAGTTCCCACAGAACATCCATTCTGCTTTTCACTTTGTCCTGATTCTTAACAGAGGTCTGCAAAATATTTCAAGGATGAGCCTTGGAACCAAAAGTCAGGGCTACAGCAGTAGGGCTGCCATGAAGAAGAGATGAGTAGCTGTAGAAAAGGAAGCTTAACTACAGGAAGAATATTTATATGCTCTAATACTACACCTAGCTTTCCTGTAAGGTCTTTTTTACAAACTCTGCTGGGAATTAACACAAAACTATCTGTTTAACTCAAGAAAATATATTTAAGGTCCATTCCAACCCAAACCATTCTATGACATATAGCTGTGTGTCCAGAAGACAAGAAAGGTGTGCTGAAAAGGTTTTGCTGTTTTAAGAAACCTCAAAAAAAAAAAATTCCTGTAAATACCTATCTTCCCATCTTTTTTGTCAAGGGACATGAAAGTGTTTTCTTCTGAGACTACAAAATTACTATCTTTGTAGCTTTTATCTTAGCAGGGGGGAAAAACTTTTTTACTGCCACATTGTATACACATAGCAAAAGAAATAACTGATTAGTAGGCAAATCAATGCCCTTATTTCCCAGAGTTTTAGTGTGCAACACAAGACTTCATGTAATACCTCTTAGTAGGGCTTTCAACTCTTCTCCTCTTAGAGAGAATGGTGTCTCCATCAGCAGGTGTCATACAGAGTCTGCTGTTTCCTTTACTGAAATGCCCAGAGCTCGTTTTATTCGAGCTGTTTCTGAACTGGAGCTCTTAGGCTTTATAAAGCCCAGCAAGCAGAAGACTGACCACGTGGCAAGGCTGACGTGGGGAGGCTGTTAATGTGCCACCGAGATCTTAATAAACCTGTTCCTTCTCCCATTGCGCAAGGGCTGCGTTCCCACTCAACCAGTCCTTGCTTACTTTGCATACTGAGTCAAAGTCAACGATGACGGAATGTTGTGAGATACATTTTGAGTGCCTGGATAGGCCTGAATAGCAATGTTGTTTTTCAGTACTCAGCCTCCCTGTGTAACGTACTGCTCTGTTGGTGCTCATGTTCCAAACACTGGTTTGTTGTGCCGGCTCTAATCTTCCGTGATGTGTGATACAGAACACTATACTGGTAGCAGTCAGGCTAGCAAGCCAAAAGGACAACACTGGTTGGGTAAGCTACCAAGTGATGAAGCTGTATTATTAACTTGCTTGTAAGCTGATGGGATTTGAGTCATCATTATAAAATGCCTTCCAGATCCTTGATGATTGAAAAATAAATAAAACCAGTATGCTAAAAAAGACAGTTAAGCTTCCATGTCCAGCCTCTGCTGCATGTTCTTCAAACCTGGACTCCTAACTCCATGAGGAGAAAATGACAGGATAATTTTGAAGGTACAAGTTTTTGCTCATTCAGAAGAGCCAAATGAAACTGTTTAATCATTCCCTTTTCTAGTGAAGTTGATTAGTACTAGCTGACTTTTGCTGCCAGGGGAACTTGTGTCAGCACAGGCTAAATGAGAACATGGCACTTATTACGCACATTGGAGAAGGTAGTAAAATCCACACCTAAAGTACACACTAACTTTTTGTTACTGTACACAAGCAAAGGAAACAGCTGTGTGAAAATAGCTATTGGCTGAGCATGTTCAAGCACTGCTCATCTGACAGCTGCTTCGGTCAAAGAACCTTCTCAGCCACTCGGCCCTGCTCTGAGCTTGCTCACCACACAGTGTCCCCACCTCAGCACAGGTTACTGAGGCTGTCCCCCGCTGGAGGGGCTGGACTGGCTTACAGCTGCTTCTGATTTGGACAGACCGAAGAGCTGCTCTCCTCTGCCTGGAGTCAGATCAGTGCCCGCTAGAAAGCCACAAATGAGGTCCTGTGTTGAAGTGCTGGGAAAGCATGGTCATAGCTGGAGTTCTGGTCCCCAAGGAAGCTGATGTTGCTAAGAAAAACCTACACCTGATGCCTCGTATCAGAGTAACATAGGTAAGTCCTAGCCAGCACTCAAAAGCTACCCTGCAGATCCTACTGCCTTTAAGCTTCAACTTCCCTCAAACTCCTTTTGGGAGCAAATGCGTCTATGCTGAAGGCAGTGCCCAGTGTTCTCTAACCATGGAAAAAAGCTTTAGAAACCAAAGGGGAAAAGCTGCGCTTCCCTCCAGAACAGTGAGCACGTCTGCCACACGTTGATAACTGTCCCAAGGGCTGCGACACAGGGGTTTTAGCAATGCGGGTGGAAGCTTCAGGTCAGACTTACCACCTAGGAAAGGGCTGCCACATGTTTAGACTGTCCTGCCCGACCTACTTAAAAGTTGAATGGTGATTACTTAGTTTATTGTAAAATCCTGTATTTGCCTCCAAAAAAACTCCCAAGCTTCCTCAGGTGCCTGACAGAGGATGACAGACTTGACTTCTAGAGGCATGTAAGTGCTGCTCTTAGTGCCTGTGCTCAGCTGTCACCAGAATCCAGATGCTCCCACTGGGTTGCACTGGCACTTCAGCCTACTCAAAACAATAGCCTGAGGCGCTGGAGATTGAATCACTTGCATACACCAATCTGTACTGGAAGGAGGGGGAAGTCCTCTCACAAGAACCTGTAACTTGCCAGGCTGTTTACCCAGGAATGTATATAAGGTAGGTTAGGCTTGTTTTAAATGCTCACAGAGGGTAGGAGTCAGGTATTTTCCAGCTGCTCTAATTGCAGAGCCACGGTAACACTTCCTGCTGCGCCTGAGGGAGGGCCCCCTTCTCAATCTTGCCAGGCAAATTAAGAGGCCGAGGAGGACGAGCAGTTTATCAGCCTTTGTACTGCCTACACCTACAACTTGGGAAATGTAAGGATGAAAACTCAGAGCAAGACTTTTTAGGATCTCAGTGGAGCAGTTGCAAAAGTTCCTCTCTTCCACCAAGACACAGGGGTAACCAAATTCCCGTTCCTCGCTCCAGAGACCAAGCCAGGGGATCTCTATCGTGGTGGTCTTTGTAAGGCTTTCAAGCAGTAGAAAGGGAAGTGGGACATTTCAGTCCTCCTGTCCTGAACCTCACCTAGTTCATCTTGCCACTAACACATGACAAATGAAAGGCTGCAGCAAAACAGCCAAAGGTCTCAACATGGAGCCAAGTGCTCCAGGCAACTGTCCTCTGCCCCCTGCCTGCAGCTTCCCCTCCCCTAACCTCATCCCATGCAAGGTAAGCCTACACCATCAAACCTTCATGCTTCTGGAGAGTAACATACTTGGAAATAAAGAGAAGTAAGCCTCAACAGCATGTGGCTTTTAATCCCCAAGTGTGCAGGCAAAATGACAGTAAACCACAAAAATTAATAGTTGGTGGCTGTTTCCTCCCTTTAACAACAAAATTTTGAAGTTTAAAGTCTCATGTTTGCTATATGCAATTTCTTGGGATCAGATCTGTAATTCAGCACCTGGCACTTCAGACTGTAAGATGTTTAAAGGGGAAATACTTAAATTATTTAGAACTACTGTTTAATTTAATTTCCTTCAAAAAAGGTATGAAGGTTGGACAGTCAAAAACGAACTAAACAAAACTGGTCCTAAATTTCCGTATTACTGCCTGCACAAGAATAACATTTTCTGCAGATACTCTAGGAAACCTCCTCTGCCTGCAGCATACACTGAAAGCAAACAGCACAAAAAACCAAAAAGCCCAGGTTTATGTTGTGGTCCTCTGAAACTAACAACATGAAGCCTCACCTCCCAGCCGATCATTGTATTCCTCAGTAGCCCCAATTTTCAACAAAGCTACTGCCAAAAATCAGACCTGGAAGTCAGTTAACTCTTGTTTGTTCGACAGTTTACCGTTTTTCTCTACCTTTACAGATGCTGGTCTCTGACACCTCTTTGCGGCCCTACTGGTTTCAAACACTAACATGATAATTTTTATCTTGGTGCCTACAACAGCATTAAAATACAAGAATAAGCAGGTACCTGTGAAAGCCAAACATTCATCTTTGTATTTTCCATCTCTGAGAATGGCGTCCCACACAAAGGTCACAAGCACTTGTTCACAACAAGAGCATAAACTCTTAATACTTTACCAGCCTGATTTTTCCCTCCCCACTGTGGAATCATAGAGCTAAATCCTTCCCAGTTGCCAACTCGGGAATGGAGAGAGCTTTCACAAAACACAGTTTCTAACCAAAATCTGCTACAGGTCTTCTTGTCCGAGAGCACACAGGTAGATCTCAAGCATCAGCATGCAAAACTGCTGGAATCTCTGTTCAACCTTGAAAAGCACTGAATAATCTCACGGTTACACGCTTTCACACCCAGATACAAAACCCAACACACAGGCAGGATGTACCTGCTGCTTTTTAACTACACAGTGACTGAGATCTGCTTAAAAAGAATTTCCACATCACTACCTTAAAAACGCGTTAACTGAGACCTCTGGTTTCACTCTGTTAAGTTGCAATTAACTGTCCTCAGCTTGCTTTGCTTTTGGACAGACGGCGGTTCCATACAAATCGCAATAATAATCTAGATGTGGCCACCACAAGGTAGTGCGGAGAATTCAACAGTTGATGAAACTTACCCATTTCTACTTGAGTTGGAAGCCTCTGGAAATGCTCTCCAAAGCAGGTCTGTTTTTAAGCACCCGCCTGCTCCTCACAGCACCCTAATGTTCCTGCTTTTTACAACAGCAAGCAGCCAACCATTTCCTTGCTAAAGAGTAGGTCACCTGTTAGAACAAGCCTTTCACATGAAATTCATCACATCAGATATTGGCACCGAGATGAGGAAAAGGAGCCAGTTTAAAGATCAAGACAGAACAAGCAACGGGTTGAAAAAAAAAATTATTTCAAAGAATGCAACCTCCTTTTCAAAGCAGGCACAAATTAAGCATACCACAGCTGTGATGCACAAGCACCCATGGTGGCATCATATTTCATCTGCCAGAAGACTGCTTATTATGCATTAATTTGGAGCAGCACAAGCGTGGCTGGGTGCTAACATGACATCAGTTCTTATTTATAATAACCCTTCATATCCCAAAGGTAAAGATAAGCTGAGACCCAGAGAAAATCCCAATGGCTGGTATCTGAATTCTACTATCTCTATCAGTTGGGCACGCACACATTTCTATCAAGTCAGAGCAAGGATCTTCTAGAACACAGCAGATACAGGAGCTGTATCAGGATGCTCCAATTTGGGTAATGGTCCACCTAGAAGCAGCGGTGTTCCTGCCCTGGGCAAGAGCAATAAAAGGTCAAAAAACAAGGAGCAGGAAGGTGAGAGACTTGAGAACCCTGAGGCAGAGAACAGAAATTACAGCCCTCCATAGTTTTGTTTTTGTCTTCAGTAGCAATACCCAAGAGGGGAGTCTGGCAGATATTCTCTAGTTCTGAGACTCTGAAAATACAGTAAAAAGAATCCAAATATTTAGGGAAGATTGGTGTTAAGAAAGGAAGCAGAAAATACTGTGGCAATGTGCCTAATTCTGAACCTGTCATCTCAATACTGAGTAAAAGTCCACTAAGAACTAGAGCTCATCACGTGGCTTCTCTGATACCACAAGCATCACCAGAAGCCAATTAATGTGTGCATCTACCAGCTGAAGTTTCAATGATATTTCAACTAAATTTGAAATGGTACAAAGATCTATGGCACAACAGACTCCCACTTAACCAGAAGCTGACAGTAAGTTAGAGAAGACAGCAGTTTATAATCAAACGATTACTTTGCAGCTTCTATAAAGTCCCCAGAGCAGACAACCCAAGTCCTTTGGTAAGCAGCACTTCTGCCCCGCAGCACAGAGACCTGGGCTTGCCACGTAGGAACTCCTGAGTAATTCACACCGAGGCTCAGAACCGCACAGAGGGCAGCGGCCAGCACCAACACAGCAGCCTGCAAACAGCTCAGTGCATCCAACAACAAACTCCTCCGCCCTGAACAGAAAGGTTACACATCTTTAGCTCTTCCAGTGCCTGTGTAGCTCCAGGTTGTGATGCAAGCCCCTGCTCTCTCTTATGAACAGATTTCCTTTGATGCGTCACTCAAATCTGAGGGAAAACAGGCGCAGCTCTTTGAGTCAGCTGCAGCATGTTAAATCAACGGTTTGTCACTTCTGTACGAAACCTGCTTCCACAACAGGAAACAAAACAGCCAATCTAAGGACGATCTCTTCGCCCGTGAAGATTTAATTACCTGACATTTTCATCCACCTCCTTCTCCTGATCTAAACTTCTGACCCACCCACTACTGCTAGATAATAAAGTTTTCATTTAAACACTCAGATTTAAGTTTATTCATACACAGCAAAAATTTCACCTGCATATTAAAACCAAACAGATTAGAAGTAAATGTTTTATTCTTCCAACTAAATTCCAGTACTACAAGGGCAGTAAAACAATGATACACTGAAAAATTGCAGCAATAAACATTTGTTAAAGACTGATAGAATAAATAAAAACTACAAAAAATGAGAAATCATATAAACCCATTCTTAACCCCCCAAAAAGTCATGGAATACAGAAATGCCCTCCTTCACTATTTCACAGGCAGTACTGTGGGCTATTTGCTTAAAATTGTCCTGGGATTACATTCTAACTTAACTGTGATTACAGCTTTGTTGTAGTGCACAGTTATGAAAACCACACTAACTTCAGTCAGAAGTGTCATTCTACGTTTTTATTTACACAACCAGTGAAGGGCAACTTCTAGAACACCAGCTTTAATCCTTTACTTTTTCAAACTCATTAACATAAGAAGCCAAATTGTCATGATACAGCAAATGAGGCCACTGGTATTATTACAGGTAGCAAAGGTCCACATCCAGGTGGTACTGACATCAGGGAGCACTCCAAAACCAGTTGCTGCATAAGAGTGGTTGCCACTGACAAAAGCTTGAAATAACCTGTGTTCACAGGGGGAAAAAAATATGGCATTGCTGCAAGTCTTTACTGGGACAGCTTGCAACAATAAAACAGGGTGTATAGGGCAGCCCACATATGCAGAGAGTGTGATTCATGAAACGTCTGGAAAGAGAAAACAAAACAAGAGTTAATGACGGAGTTAACAAATGCCAGCTCTGTCACTTATCTGCTATGGCAGAACCAAAACCTGCTCCAAAAAAGTAACAACCCAGCATGTTATGCGACACAGCTCTCGATGTTTTAAACAAAAGCTGCATTTTATCTCACATCTTCCTTTTAACCTCCAAGTCTTCTATATTACCAATTTCAAATATTTTACCTAGGCACCTAGCTGAAGCTTAACAACAAACAATGGCCATTTAAATTATTGAGCGTTCGGTAATTTAATGCTGCTATAGGAACCAGAAGAAACAGATACTCACAACTGGCAGGCTGTTCTCCATATCGTCGCATGATCTGATCATGCGTGAACTTCACAAATGCGTCGTATTGTTCTGCAAGCATGAAGCATTAGGAGTGTGAGCATGTTAGGTTTAACTCAAGCTCAAAAATACTCAAGGCTACTTTTTTTACACGTACAAATCACGTAAGCTAAACGCACATCCACTAACAGTAGTTTTAACTGACTTTACACAGTTCGTAGCTGCCATTTCCTGTTCCTCCCCAAAAACAACAATGCAGCACATCCCCTTAATTAAAACACTTTCCCTTACAAACTTCTGTAATAGGAAAGACACTAACATGCTCAAAGAGAACGATGCTGCACATACACAAAGACCTCAATATACCTAAGACCTGCCAAGCATCAGACACTGTCTTTTGGAGTAATCCAGTGCGCCCATTTCACAGATCCATAACGGGGCCAGACTAGTTAAGCAAACATTGCATTCAGGTCAGCACTAGAGTTGGAAACAACTTCTCTCTGCTCCTACCACTAGCAGATGGAAGAAAATTAATTCAATGAAATGGAAACAAAAGTGCAGGGAAGGGACTTGCTAGGGAGTTAGAAATTCTTTTTGGTGACCACCAGAAAATGAAAAGCAAGCAACAAACTAAAAGGATAGCATGTTAAGTGACTAACTCTTGACTAATTCCAAAAGGAGCCACAATAGCAGAAATATAGTTGACGGTGGATTTCATGAAAACAGCTACTGTGTTATCTGAAATGAAATTTAGGTATTGAACATATTAATTCTGCTTTGAACTAAGCACTGTTATTTCCCAGAAAGATTATTCTTTCTATACACACATACATACAAATACACTCACAATATTTTACTCAGTTTTAATACTGCACTCATCAGCAGGATATCACCTTTCAGAATTAGGAAATTGAACAAGGAGAGTAATATCTACCAGATGCCGCTCCTCTCCACTCCCCTTCCTCCCTTGTGGAAAAATACATGTGCAGCAATGTGGGGTGTTCTGAGAAAAGGGCAAGGTCAAAGAAGGCAATCTTCAACCAAAAATGCAGTTAGATTTGTAGTGGTTCCTAGTCCCACAGGTTTGCCCCATTAAAGTCCCCATCCTCTTGCAGGGATGAGCTTCACCTTTGAAGTAAACAGGGTATCAGTGATCAGCAAGTAGTGCAGCAGCAGCCCCAAGTATGGACCTGACCCCAAGATACACTCGTCCCTGACAGGACGGGCACAGAGTCACGGCAGCCAGTTCCCCTCTGCCCACAAGCAGGACCTCTGTTGCCCTGCAGTCCTGACTGACGGCTTTTCAGCAGCCGGGCGAGGATCTTAGCCAAACAATAACATCACACAAAGAGCAGATTGAAGGATCTGTTGCCCAGAAACCATTTCCGAAAGTAACAGCGACTAGGACTTTTCCTAAAACTATGTGTTAAAGGCCAGAAACCAACCTGCAAGCTTTCTTCTTTAAGGGGTTAAGTCACAATATGCAGCTGCTTTGGAGTATCACCTTTGTTAAAACTATGGCTCAGGAAATTTAAAGAATTCATGGTTACGAAAAACTCCCTTTCTTGTGGCATTCAGATTTGGAAAGGTCCGCAATCCAAAAGGTAAGAGCAACCTACAGGGAACTGTTTGAAAATTTAAGTGAATGCTTGTAAAGATACTTACACCACTGGCATCCCATGTCGTGTATGTTCTAATTATATCTAAGTCAAAAGGTGTCTAAATGGCATGAATACAAATACGGTTACTATACAACTTGACCTTTAGTATAAAAAGCCATTTTTTACAGATTCTAGAAAACCTTTCAAGCTGAAGTTTCACTTAGCCCCTTATGCTCTTTCTCCAGTTTTAAAATCTGTAAAGGATCTTTCAAACCCAAGTTTATGCTAAGACAGCAGTTTCAGGTAACAGAGGTAGGAGGGGAAATTAGGACATTGCAGCGATCTGAGTTTTCCATTTCTCAAACACGCTGCACAAAAGGCAACTCTAGTCACAAAGAACATGGGAGAAGAATAAGGCAGTATCTGGCCAACTACCTACAAGAAAACTGTGATTCAGAAAGCAAAGAGGAAATTACCTGAGATCCAGACATTCAGTTAAGTCACTTGAAAGAAGCTATTCAATTGACATTTATTATAGAATTTCCAGTTACATTTCCACTGACTTCACTGGTTTGTAAGAATGAGTATCACCTTACCGTACAAAGTTTAGGAAAGGATATAATCTTTCTTTCTGCAAAAAACCTAACTAATCACAGAATCATACAATGCCAGGTTGGAAGGTACCTCAAGGATCATCTAGTCCAACCTTTCAAGGTAAAAAAAACATAGTTTAAGTGAGACAGCCCAGCACCCTGTCAAGCTGAGTCTTAAAACTGTCCAACTATGCCAAACTCCACGATGTTATGATCCCTGCAGCCAAGGCTGTCACTAACCAAGATACTATAGAGCGTGTTTTCTTGGTTAGTGAGCAGCAAGTCCAGCAGCGCCCCTTTCCTGGTTGGCACATCTAACACTTGTATGAGGAAGGAGTCCTTTAAGCCTTCTATGCAAGGAATTTCTAAATTCTTTTGGCAGTCTCTCTAAATCCCCATACAATGCTGAAAATGTATTCGCTTGATAAGTGGGATGCAGTAACATGATCTTTCTAATAGCTCTTCTAGTGACCACCATCCTAAGAACAAGTAAACCTGACTCATCTCTCTGTAAACCACAACCTCCCAAACAGAAACCGTTGCCCTCCCTTCCCAAAAGTAAAAACATTCCCTTTAGGAGTGACACTTAAGAACACACATAAGGAACTTGCCAGAGGGACTCCTGCTTGTAAAGAACTACAAGTTCATACTCAGAAAGTGTCTGGAATAAATGTAAATATATCTGGTCTTTGGCTGGTTATTATGATCACTGCTAACTGAAACGCATTTAAGAGAATTCAAGAAATGATCCAATCCCTAACATACATAAACTAGAAGAAAAAAAGCTCTACAGAGTCCTAACTCATCAGTTTGAAGCATGTTAAGAAGAGAAACACAGAAATGGAACCTTAGGCCCAAAGCAACACAGTATTTAGGACTTCCGTTACAGTTTTCAAAAGATGTAGATTTAAGAGGGACTTGTATCTACAGCACATCCTTACACAGCAATAGCAGATCAGCAAGCACAGAACATGAACAGAGGCTCAGGTGCAGAGACAATACTGCCACAGGAACCCACAAATCTGACACCAGTCTGGTGACCTTCTGCATGGGCATGCCTGTAGAAGGTTTTATTCCCACACCTGAAGAGATCTGCAGACTTTAATTCTGATGTGTTTTCAGGTGGGAAGCAGAACAGCTGTGAGTATTCAAAAGCAGATGTGTTGCCAAAGAACACACTCAGATGTTCATTATCATCATACTAAGTATTAAATTAGACACCGAATCAGACTGTGAAGGCACCTACCTCTGAACGCACCAGAATTTAGGTGCTCAAATACTAGCAAGACACTTTGAAGAAGAGGACTTGAACAACCAAAGAAAGATCATCTTTACAATGCTGTCATTAACATGACCCTTATGGAAAGCTAAGCTGGCATCAGGCATCAAAAGTATCAGCTGAATGGTGTGAAATACAACAATTCAACACAGAAGATCAGACGTGCAGCTGAACTACTGATGCTAAGGCAGATACCACACACCGCTGGCAGCAGTGTAATGGCAAGCACTGGGAAGAGAAAGGGAAATCTTAGATACTGTCATCTTGCCAAATTCCAGAAAAAGAAAGTCAGTTCCCAAGCAGGAAAAAAAGGTCCTTCACAAAGAGCTCTTAAGCCAGTAGAAAAAAATTTCTGGCAAAATAAAATAAAATAAAAAGGGGAAATGATCAATTCAGACATGATAACAAGAGAAAGTTCATCTGCAACAAAACCATTGTCTCCATTGATTAGTAATACCCAGCAGTCATAGCTTCTATCCAAGTCAGCATACAAGTGAAAACCTCTTAATGAGCCTACACATCATTTTTTCTGTCCTGTATGCAAGCTCATTCCTTAATCAGTTTAGGTCAGAAAAAAAAAAAAAGTGTAACACAAAAACAAGAAAAAAGTTTTAAGCTTCCAAACTCATCCTAACAAAGTATTTTGTACTGTAATATACCTGCAAGTTTTGTGGTCAAAATTTCTTCATACTCTTCACGGATTTTCTCTTCACGTTCTTTCAGCAAACGTTCACAGATCATTCCAACTTGTCTGAGAGTAAACAGGGGCTGTTCTTTTTTCAATGGTGATGATGCCGCAGATGAAGTACCTAAGATTAAGTATTTAGGCATATCACTTTACAAATAGTTCAGAACCATTTTTATAATTAGCTTTCTTCACATCTTCTACATTAGAGGAACCTCACAACACATTTGTAGAAGTCTTTCTCTGCCCTTTGAACACTCCTAGTTAATATCAAAGTAAAATTGAACAGGCAAAAGGAAAGCATTTACAATGGACAACATGCACGGGTATCAAAACACCAGGAGTGCTACATAAACACCATTTACATGGCAGTTGCCATCTACAAATTTCAGTTTCCATTTTATGTAAAAATTCCAGTACATTTGTCCAAAGACAGCTGCTTGGCAAAAGCGTATTACAATATGAGTGGCAGGGTATGCAGGATGGTCTCCTGAAAACAATACAAGCTTTGTGTCCTACTGATCCTTAAAATGAGAAGCTAGAGTCTTCCTGATCAATGCTAGTACTGCCAAAAAAAGCAACTGGTGAGAACATGCCATAAACCACCAGATAACTGGGGAAAAAGTATTTGCTCAAACAAAGTCTAACAACATACAGCACAATTACATAGAATTTACTGCCAAAAAAAAGCAACAGTAACTGGTGAGACGGTGACATAAACCACCAAGTAACTAGGAAAAATTATTTACACAGAGTCTAAAAAACACATAGCAAAATTATACAGAATTTTCTGAGTACCTGGCAAAGCTGGTCCAGTAAGGAGAAATGCATGTGGCTGTGCATCAGTAGAACAACAAGGATCTGTCTGCTGGAAGCTATTTTCTAAGTGTCTCCTCTTCTGCATGCGTTTGTACTCCTGTTTTATGTTGTACAGAATTTGTGATAAAAGAAACACAATAAAAAAAATATAAGCCTAAAATAATTTACATTTCAGCATTTCACTTAACTTTGTTTTCACTCAAACACCAAACACTGTGGATAATTAACAGATGATAAAAGCTAGACTCCAAAAACATGGCCTGCAAAACCCACCACAATGAAACTAACTAGAAGAACAAAACTCCAGAGGGTTTTCACCAGGAGAACACTAGCAAAAATGTTGTTAGTTAGGGTAAGGTATCAGTGCCAGAGCATAGCTAAAAACAAATATACAACATAAAGTTAAAATTTAGAACTATCAACTATACAATATACATGGAGAAAAACTAGGCTACAGAACTTCTACTGGTATTCATCATCCTCCCTTCATACATTTAATTTGCAATCATCTTTTTTTCCCTGCAGACAGTGTTTATCATTCATCCTGTTAAGGGTAACAAAAGACTCCAGAATAGAACATGTACATGACATACCATTCTCTCTGTACAGTTACCGGTATATAGGCCAAGAAGAGAGGAAAACAATTCAGAATCACAGAATGACAGTGGTTCGAAGGGACCTCTGCAGATCATCTAGTCCAATCCCCCTGCCACAGCAGGTTCACCTAGAGCAGGTTGCACAGGATGGTGTCTGGGTGGGTTTTGATTATCTCCAGAGACAAGAGACACAGCCTCTCTGGGCAGCCTATTCCAGTGCTCTGTCACCCTCAAAGTAAAGAAGTTCCTCCTCATGTTTAGATGGAACTTCCTATGTTCAAGGAAAGTTTTAAGCTTTTTGTGCACGTTACCTCTTGTCCTGT
Source organism: Eurystomus gularis (assembly GCA_013400335.1). Lineage (NCBI taxonomy): Eukaryota > Metazoa > Chordata > Aves > Coraciiformes > Coraciidae > Eurystomus > Eurystomus gularis. The sequence continues at coordinate 10,392 of VZZY01010183.1, read as the reverse complement.
CACTGGGCATCACTGAAAAGAGTCTGGCCAGAATACGCATAAAGCAACTGCTGCTTAAAAATCTCAAAGAACTGGAAACCGACAGGCAAAATACAATAGCCTTCCACATTTCTGACAGCCTCAGAGCTATACAAATAAACACAATGGACAGATCAATGTCTCTTTTAAAGGAGTATGGGAATATGTAGTTCAGCATTTGATTGCGCTGAATAAAATACAGCAAGTGCTTTTAATCTCATCTCCATTGTAGAAAAACAAGGGAAATAGTAATCCTCCTTGCAATAAAACTATCAATCCTGTGTGCCTTCTCTCTGAAATTCCACGTACCAAAAGGCTCTCAGTTACCTTAGTGCCCTAACTGCTTATCCACTAGCAATGTAAAATACTTAAAAAAAGAAAAGGCCATTTTCTAATTTTTACAGGAAACCTTCACAGAAAGAGACTTTCAAAGACCCTCTTTTTATGAGAATTCTTACTTTCAAAAGTTCAAATGCATTAAAAAAAAAAACCACCCTACAGGACCAGCTTCCACTGACACTTCTAGACTTTTGGCAAAGACAACTTTGCAAAACTCAAGTACGTACAAATCAACACGATCACATCAGAGTCGCAAAGGATCAGTCCTTCAAACTCCAGTCAAACTTCAAATGCTACTGAGGTTCCATATTTGCGCATTTTCTAGGGAGCAACCACGTAAAGCAAGTAACTTCTGCCATCAGCTTATTCAGTCAATGGCTGAAGCCTTTTCCAGACCAAGCAGAAGCAAACATTTGCCAACTCCTTGTTCAGAGGCTCAATGATTGTGGTAATTCTTCAATTCCATAAGTCACTCTGGGAACTTCCAATTTATAAGAAGAGAAGAAACTGTTCCCAGTCAACAGAAATACCAGCATTTTCATCAAAGGAGCTTCTTGTTTCTATTTTGTCTGTTGATTAAAGCCTTGCACTTTATAAATTTTCAGTCCCATGCCTACAGTGCTTGTAGAATTTTCAACTCTGTAAAGGAAGATCAATAACTTGGCTCAAAGAAGCAACAAGTGCAGAAGAGGCAATAAAGAAGCACAGTAAGGAAATTAAGGGAACGAATCTATGAGAAAGTGCGACAAAGTACTCAAGGGTGGCTAGAGGAGTCATACTTTTGTAGGACAAGATACACGCTACGCTCCAGCATAGTACAGAAATACATAAATCAGGTTAAGCCAAGATGCAGTCAGGCTTCCAAAATTAAATAGAATCCCATGTAGAATACATCACGTGCATACACACTGCATCAGTCAGAGAATGGCCCTGCAATGGTTTTATGGTGGAAAGCCAAAACTTTTCCTCAGAATCAAGTGCTGTTCTAGCTAAAGCAATAAGGCATAATTTTGAGTGGGAACAAAATTAGCTCCTAAGATAACATCTATCCTAAAGCATGTCTATAAGAAACACGACTGCAAACATTCACACTGTATTTATATTAACTGAAGAATGTAAAAGATCATGTGCATCATTCACTATGACTACTCGGTCTTAAGCGTACTTTCCAAATTCCAGATGAACTGCAAAAACATGAGCCAAATTTTGAGTGTAACAACTTTGATTAAAATCTTTTTGCAGAAACATTTTCAAACTGCATTAACCACCGAAATTATTAAGAGAAAAAAAACCTAGATAGACTCTGGTCAATGGATAAAACGGCAAGAGTTATAGCAACAATTATCAAGCAGGTTTCCTCCAGCTCCAACAACCCCTGCAAATTCAACAGGGAATAATTCAGAGAAAAAAGTATCAGCCAGAATAGGTGGAGTAAAAGCAACATGAGGTTTGGGGGGGAGGGGAGGGAGAGACGCAGCAGATGGACAGACATGGACACGAGGACAGGGAAGGGAGGCAGTGAAAACAGGTACTGACTTTGGGAAAACAGTAACAAATCTGTGCACCAAGGATACATTACTCCATTCCAAACTATACTGAATTGTGGACACAGAAGTCTCTGATATTACAGTAATTTCATCCACTTCTAATTTGGCAACACTATTAAACCTGCCATCTTCAAACTGCTTTGAAAATAAAAAATTTCAAGAAACGCCACCGATAGATACATTGGGAGAGCCCCGTCCAGACAAAAGCACTTTGACAGTTGCTTACTAACTTCAAGTAAAGGTATAACACAGCAAAGCGTGATGGAGGAGGGGAATATTTAAACATAACAATACACTGTCAACACACTGCAAACAGCCATCAGGAGAAAAAAGCCTGAAATCTGAAGGCCTGACTGAACACTTCTTGAGCATGTACATAACCTGGTTTGGTAACAGGTATTCCCATCTTTAGCCTAACTTAGGAGCTTTAAGGCACTACTGCTCAGCACAGAGAATTGGACCACAAGCTCTACTCAGTACCACACTGTTAGTAGGTAAGATGACAATAAGAAATGGCTCACCTCATACTTCTCGATTTCCACCATTTGTAAAATGGAGATTAACAGTCAAGAAACACAAATTACCATAGAACCAAACTGTTCATGAATGATCAGACTAAGAATGGTTCCAATTAAGCAGGCATATTTTTGTAGCAGCAAAGACTGAGGAGACATTTTTATTACCATACAGTGGCATAAAATCTTTGACTTTAAACAAAACCTTGACTTTAAACATTTCACTGTGAAGTGAAATGTAAGCCTGCAAATATTTATGACTGACTTTAACTGAAAATCTGAATGCCAAACTGATTTTTTTTTTTAACAATCTAAGAGAGTAAGAAAAGTTGCTTAAAGGCACCACGTTACTTCTGGCATCTACAGTTTTGCTTAATAAATCCACAAAAATATGTTTGATGAACAAACAGATTCTGTTCAAAACAGGTTTTATGGCACCTCAGCACTTGAAAGAAGCCACGAAATATTAAGGATGTGCAAACCACGCAACTTTTGAACACTGCAGACATGTAGCTGTAAAGCCATTTAAATATCTGCCCCAGTTAAACAAAGCTTGGAGTTAGCAGATCTCATTCTCCAACCTAGTTCTGCTTTCAGAAAAACCTTCCTGCCCTTTCAAGTTCAGTTTCTTAACCTCCTTTACTTCCAAATTAGCTCTGACTATTCTCTCTGCAGTTGACAACTGAATTAAAATGTGCATTTCAATGGAGTCAAACACAGGACAGGATTTTTTTGTGTGGCTTAATGTGGAGGCCCGAATTGTATTTTTCAATGACATGCGTTTTAATTAACAAATTATTTTTTATATATAGAAACCTATAGTCTGAAAGTCCACTCGAAGAAAAATCTAATCTACGTGAGCTTCTTTAAGACCATAAAACTGAAGTAAGACCTTGAATCATATATATTATTTGAAATATCTAGTGAGTTCTAAAGACTTGTATCCATCTTATAGGTGCACAAGTTAAAATCAGACATTGTACATCAGATAATTTCATTTGAGGTGACAAAAGGGATATATTTAATATGATCAAACATCCATCATTACGGCCTACCCTCAGTTTCTTTTTCATTTCACCGTATCCCCTGTGCTGAGTGTTTCCTACTGATCAGAGGTACCTCTCCGAAGGCACAGGGCTAGCTAACAGCAAACACCAGGTAGAGAAGCTGGAAGTTCAGTTTGCTTAATCTAGATTAGTAGCAAGCAAAAGCCAGCCTGCTACACACTGAAACAAGTTAGTACTTCATAAATGACCTTCCAAATTCAAGATGCCTGTGAACCCCAGGCAGTAACGCAAGACTATTCTAGGCTCCCTTCTCCTCCTTCCCGTTCAAGGATAAGATAAAGAATGACAAACAAAGACTGCAACTGTTTCACCATGACCACTAAAGGCACAGAGGATTCAGTCAAATACACCTGAATATTAACGAAATGCATAGAGACTTTTTTAATCTAGAGCTCTGCATATTAAGAGCATGAAGTTGAGTACAGAGGTTCATGAAATATTGCATTAAGATGAAGGACAGCATTCATGCCAGCCTTCTTTCAGAATCTGAGAATAGGTGTCAGGGTTTAGGTTCAATCCACCAGACTTACAACAGACGCTCTCTGTCAACCCCTCTTTCACCCCCTCCCAGTAGAGGAAGAGAAAGAGAATAACGGAGAGAGACTTATGGTTGGCCCTCCTCCCCTCCCAAACGGGAGAGGAAGGGAATGAGAGAGAGGCTTCCAGATTAGAAAAGAAAACTAAAACAACTTTAATGAAGATAATGCTAATAAAATCAGATATATACAAAACCAGTTTCGAACCCAACCTCCCCCTGATGGCAATTACATCACCGTCACCACGGAGGCTGTGGAGCAGGCGCTGGGGAAGACCCAGACTGGGCTGAGCATTTGACAGGAACCAGGTTCAGGAACACACAAATTGGGATCAAAGGCAGGGCCAAGAAGAAAGAAGGCAGAAGGCAAGGGAAAGGTCCAGAAGGCAAGAAGGCCCCAAGGGAAGCGAAGGGCCGAAGGGTTGAGACCCTTGTGATCCCTCAGCTTTATACTGAATAGATGGGATGGAATACCTCCTTGGTCAGTTTAGGGTCACCTGTCCTGGCCGCTCCTCCCCACAGGTGCAACCTTTCAGTTTCTGCACCCCTCAATGTGGTACACATGAGTTAGCAGTGACCTTGGTCTCCACACCAACCCTTGGTAGTAACTCTAAACATCAAGCATTATCATTGCTGGAAGCAGACACTGTCTGCAAAAACCTGCTGTTAGGTTCATCGAGTGCAGTTAGTTAGCAGAGACTCAGATGAAAAGTAAAACCACTGCACAGGACTGGTTTGGTTCTAACCCAAACCAGGACAATGGGCAACCAAGATTTCACATTTCAGCTGCTTTCACACCCAATGAAGAGAGGATGAAACATGAAGGCGGCAAATCAGAATTCAAGTTTGACATCTGAAATATGATCTGTCACACTGATGGATTACAACGCTAAATATTCATTTCTGAGGAGTGATGTCTTCTTGCCTCTTTTAATTCTTGATAAAAAGGCAATTTATTATTTTTCAAAGTTCTTCATCCTGACCTGTAATTACCTATAAATTACGTACAAGGAAAAACAGCAGTTCAACTTGAAAAGGTAACAAGGCAAACAATTATTTTCTCCATTTTAATAACCGCTTATCAGCCATGAAGGAGCTGATTCCTTCCCCTGAAGGATTTTTTTTCGTTTGATTTTTAAACTAGCGATCTCTCAGTTCCGAACTTCTCTCATTAAGCTGAAGGAAACTTTGGCAAAACATGTAGGAAGGTGACTCAATAGGCTGAAATCAGAGTAGCAGTTTTCCTGGCCTGAAATGGAACCCAAAGTTCAGGTTTCAGTTTGCCATGTCACCATTCAACATACGCATTCAAACCTGAACCATGCCTGAGATTTCTTCTAAGTGAATCAATCAAATGCTATCCTGATGTCAACTGCATACATCTTCAGGGATTTCAGCTCCTGTTAAAGCAAAACTGCTTCACTGTCCTAGTTCAATTTATAACATTTCCATTAGGTCACCACCCTTATTCAACATATAGTTGATGCCACCACATTGCCAGTTTCGGTCTCCCCAGCAGACTACTGATATACAATGTTATTTTCAGAAGCCAGCTTCCCCTAAGGGCAGCACTGCAGCAGAGCAATGGATAACAGCATTTTTCACTTTTTGCATCTACTTAACCAGGGGATCCATGGGCACAGACAGAAATTAGAATAATACAGATATTTCTCTTACTCTCTTGCTTTGGTCATGGACATCAGTCACTCCGGTTACAATTCTTAATTAAGCATGGTCTGTTAAATTTCAGTAACAGAATGCATACTTTTGGAAATCATGCTCACCTCAGAGGAGCATGCTCTGAGCAAGAGAGAACACTGATAACGGGTACACTGACACTCCCCAGCCAGTGTCTACAGCTACAGACTGAACAGAAGCAGCTCATAATGGACTCTGTGGCACAGAGCTCTGTGGCCACCTCAGTCAAGGTCTCAGGCTGATGAAGGTTCTTGTTCTTCCACAACAAGCCGGATGCTCACATATGCATTACCTCATTCTGCAAATGTGTTATTTCAGGAAATCCCAGTTCTCCTGATCAAGGGGTTGAGGAATGAAAATTAAATCAAGCAATGCAAAATGTATTAGACACAGCAATTAGATCTTTCTCTTCACATAAAAAAATGTCACATTGCATTTATCAGACTTGCCACAAACAAAAAACTGCTTCAACATGTTATGACATCTACAACCAAGGGTATTTAACATTTATAGTCACCACAGGCATCTATATAGGAATTTCCCATATAAATTAAATTATCAAGTCCAGATGCAGCCATTATGTGCTTTATATGCCTCTTTTTTTAAGGGGTGGGAATGTTTTGTTTTTAAAAATCCTAATGATTTCTGCAATACTGGAGCACAATGAGAAACTTGGCATTTTCCCAAGATAATTTAGCAATAAATACACATGTGGATAAATGTTAACAAAACAGAAATTAAGCACAAAGAGACACAGCACTACTAATATCTCACACTCCAAACCACTAGATCTGCTCACTTAAAAGCCAAACCGGTACTTGGCCACTGTCTGACCAAATTTCAAACAGAAGTCGTTACATTTGCTCAATAGGGCAACTGAAAGGTCATAGGAGGACAGCCTACAGGGAAGACTAACAGTTCTTCCTACTCAAACAGGTCATTTTCTTGCATTAACTTTGAAAATGTGTTAATTAAATAATTTTTTCCCAGATTATTCTGCGATATAAAAAGATAAAAGACATTAAAGACAGATTTATCTACCTTCCATTTGTAAAGAGTCCCTCATGAGAGAAGGACTCAAACCAGCTCCATCTGCCATCTTTAACTGGAAAGATTTGCCATACAATTGCCATTAGAGCAACAAATACAAATTATGCATACTCATTACTAAATACTGCATAAATTCAATACTTTCCATATTCTGTCAAACTTCTGACATTATCTCTGCTTGGACTGCAACCAGCGACCCGAGTTGAAGGACTGTTCTCAACAACTCCACCCACTAAAATTTTTTGTTTGCAACATTAGTTAGTTGCTGAGGAAGTGTTGAGGGAGATGAATTCTTCAGGTGGGAGGAAAAACTGCATGTGCAGGTGCAAAAGTCTGTGCATTAAGCAATTTCACACAACGTTTTTTAAATACAATGTTCTTTTCAATTCCACAAAGTTCTAGCTGCAAGTTAACCTCTGATTTTAGATGAGGAGTACGGAAGTTTGTCTTCTCAGTGACTATGTATCATGAATTACCAGATTTAAATCCCTACGGTCAACACTGTCTCTCCCTCCTCCATTTCTTTGGCCTGTATTTCCCACTATAAGAACACCCAGACATGCAGGCTTTCCAACACCGATCTGCATTTAACTTCAAAAACAACTAGTTTGTTCATAATTTTGCCCAGAATATAGTATTTCATCAGGGTAAAACTGCAAATAACAGTTCTAAGACATCCAGCAGAGAACAGAATAAATCCTTCCACTGCTTCTTCCTTTCACCCTCCAGAATTCATTTAACAGCTTTGGAACAGGGCAGGACCCTTAGGACTTCAGAGGAAACTGAACATGTGCAATGCATCCAGATGCAATGTGATGTACAGGCATTCAGATTCAAGTGCAGCTTTTCTGATGATGCAGAACAATCTCATTTCTAGCTTACACGAAAGTAAAACCCATCTGAAGTATTCAAGCAGAAGAAAACTTCTTAGAGGAGCCACTCTTTCAAAACTGAATGAGGCAGCTATGTTCTGCACTGAAGATAGTGAACACTGCTTTAAAAACATAATTCTAGGTGCAAACAATAGTATCCAAAAATTAGCAAACATACTCGGAGTATGCTCAAACCAGTAAGCACAATTCCACAGAAAGTATACACTGTAAAGCCACAATTACAGATTGGCTGCCAAATTCATTGAGAAACTGGAAGTGACCTAACAGCTGTTCAAATAACCACAAAATATTAAAACACTCTTGTGAGAGATAAATTTCATCTTGAATAAGCCTACCCTCTCTCAAACAGACATATCGTTTATTTGTCTATGACCACTCTATAAAGACAGCTGTTTTCTCATCTGACTACCACACTATATTCTTAGTTCTCAGCACTCCCCTCAATCAATCTGTACTCTGCTTCCAGATAATTCTTTTTTTAAATGATTAGCCATGTGGTAAGAAGTTCTGGTGCTGATATAATCTCCATTTGGTGAAGTTAAAATGCTACGAGGACAGAATATCAGATAGAAGCAAAATGCTTAAGCGTGAACTTCAAATAAAGTATCAGCATCAGGTTTTATATCCAGAGCTCTGATTTCATATGACCATTAATTTTCAATAAGAAGTGTCTGTCTGAATTTTAAGTGCTGGAGATCTAAACGTTACAATAACGCGCTGAGAAAACCATAAGTGAAGTCAACTGAATTCTGGCTATTGTTACTAAATTTCCCAATATATAAACCAAACAAAACAGTGACTCAGTTGGGAACACTGTTTAAAGTCAGACTGGGATTCTTTTCACACACAGAGCAAGATTTGTCTGACCCAAATGTAGACACCTACATCAGAAATGGTCATGTAAGTTCATTGTACCATTGATGGAAAGCATCATGTATTTCCACAGCACACTTTGCCTCATCCTAAATCAGAGCTCTAGAATAAACCATCTGGTTCTTCCAACTGACTATAAAAAAACCCACAAATTATTAGGTCAGATCTACATTTACAAAATTAGATTAGATGACTTCCATACTTCAAGTGGCCCTTTTAAAATTATAAGCTCTATTTTGTTTGCTGATAGGTCAAAATGAAATATACACAATGTCATAATGCTTCTAAATTCAACAGAAAGTAAAAACTAAGTAAGGCGCTTAACAGTCACATTTGCACCAGCACCATACAGAGATTTTTTCTTGTAAAAGAAACCAGAGTGAGCTTTTAAGCAAAACCCATATAAATATGTGCAATTTATAGATGCTTCAAGTTTTGCTCAGGAGCATTCAAGTGCTGTAAGAGATATTTTGATTTATTGGCCTTCTTTTTTCAGTATATTATACAAATGGCTTACATAAAACACACACCTTTGTCAGTACAGAATCGCCTTCTCACATGGATTACCACCTGAACCTCTGATTTTCTCGAGAGAAGATGAGGCCTCTATTTGCTCACCTTCACTAACATTTAGTTTTTAAAACCTTCAGAATCATTAAGATAGCAGTTTAGGTATTATCTCAAATACTGCTGTAGGTTATCTCTGCTGAAAATTTTATTGATTTGTCTCCTTTCAGCAATACACATTTACTGGTCAGACAATATTTATATTAAATATTCATAACCTAAACCCTCCAAATGCCAAAGAAATAAGCCAGAAAAAATCTTTGCAATGAAGCAACATTTATCGCCTAAAAAGAATCAAATGAATTCTGGTTTTAAATGTCTATCTCGAAGTACATGTAATGCCTCACTGTACCAGGGAGTGCCATCCATCACAACTCTCATCCCAGACCGCTGACTCATTCAAGATCTTTTCCTAGAGGTTCAAAAAAAAAAAAAAAAATCGAGATACTGATGCCAAATTTAAGGACTTCGTATGCCCTCTATGTATTTCCTCCATAGCAATTTTTACTACTTGATTAAAACCTGAGGGGGAAAAAAAAAAAAGTATCCTTCTGTACAGTTTTCAGAACTAAGAATATCGAAACGAGGTATTGTCCTATATGTGGGAGATGGCAATTTGAAAACACGTTCAAACTTACTGCTTGGTAATACTAACGGTAATCTGGGGCCAACTTTTGTATTAAAGGGAATAACGAAGGAAACAGAAGACGGAATTCAGCTGCAACAACTGCAGAGGGCTTTTTTCCTGCACACAAAGGACACGGATCCACACCTCAGCGCTACAGCCACACATGGCTGCGAGCTTAACCGTTCTTAAGTGCATTACTGGAAGCTACCCACTAGACTAACCGTAGCGAGGGCAATCAATCCTGCGTGCCCAGCCAAGATTCATTCCTTTCTTCTCTCCTTACTCGCTGGTAAAACGAACTCGGTTGATTTTTACTTGACAACAACTACACAAGCAGACCTGGAGCTTTTAGGGTCACCGGCTGACCCATCTCTCCCACGTTAAGAATGTAAAAAGGTTTAGTTTTCGCCCCACGTCTCCGAGACGAGGAGACTGCCCGATTCCTTTTTATCTGCCCTGAAGGCAACTCTCACCCTTGCACACAATCGCTTTATCGCTCAGTTTTCCTCTGAAACTTTAAGGATGCCCCAGAATGAGTCATCCGGGACGGCGGCACGCATTAAGGGGCTGGGAGAGGAATTATCCCTTTGTTTTATCAGCTTTTGCCTTTTCCCACTGGCGTTTTGCGGGTGATTGATGACAGGCCGCGCTCCCCGCCCTCC
>VZZY01010181.1:75640-103877 GCA_013400335.1 Eurystomus gularis | reverse complement strand
TTCTTCTTCTCTTCTCTTCTCTTTAATGCAAGATATATTATTCTCATATTACTCATAAGTTGTTCTTGGATTACTCTATTACATACTCAGCTGGGATTTTGCAATGTGCAATTTAATTACATTAAGTAACATTATTGTTTCTAGGAAATAATAGCATTGATGGAATGTCTATACTCTGGGAGCATTGACTTGGGCTATAAACATGGCAACTCTGACAACAGATCTCTGACAATGAAATTGCTGGGTGGATAAATATGGGAAAGCAATGCATTACAGATACAATAAATGATAGTGTCAGGATGCAAAGGACCTGCTTATTGCCAGGATGGAGGTATATGCCTCAGCCTGAGCAAGAGATGCATCTCTGCATCCAGGCTGTGGCTCACCCTGGACTTCCAGGAAATGCAACAGCTCCTTTCAAAAAGAGATTTCCAGAAACAACACCTACTCTTGATCCTTTCCACCCTCCTACTTAAACCTATGCAATAAGATGAACTCTGCTCTGGTCCTCACTCCTCAAATGCAGGCATACAAAGTTTGACCCACCCACTGAATAATGGAAGTATCTATTTTATCTTGAAACCAACAAACTTTCAGATAATATGCATCTGAGGACCTCCACTGTCATTCTTTCAGGGTCCTTAAGTTCATTACAAACTTATGCTTGCACTGTTTGGACCCATCAGCAGAACAGTTAGCACTAAGCATGTTCCCAGGAACAGGAACTTCTTTTTATTTGATCATAACTGAGGGCCGGACCAGCTTTTTGGCAGATTCGCCAGTATTTTGGTGATGATCAGAGCTTCCTTGAAACTTCTGTCCTTCCTGCTATGAATCCTGAATCTGTTAGAGTGGCCTGTCTACAGTGTTGGCCTGGGAAATGTGATATGACCAATGGTCTTTCATCTATGTGTGCAAACTTAGCAGGTAAATTGCAGCCAACAAATTAGGAGTTAATTCGGTATTCCTCTATCTCCTTTAAACACATTAATCTACTTTCTGAGGAGAATACAAGCAACCATCAGTTCAGCGTGACAAATCACTGGAAGTACTAAGAAGAGGATGTATTATTTGACTCAGTCTGCTATTAATTTCAATTTTTTTTTCAGTACTTATCCACCTGCTAAAAAAATAATTGTCAATTCTGTTATATTTCATTATGTCATCCTATTTTGTTTAATGAAGAACAGGCAGCTGAAAGAAACCCCAGTCAGTGAAGGCCTGTATTATGCAGATTATTTCCATGTCAAAAGCTTCTTTTCCTTGACCATTGTTTAATTTTGCACTGCAGTAACAGTAATAACTACATGCTGCAGCAGTTTTCCATGAATTTGTACAAAGTCATTGATGTGAAAACCAAGCAGTATTAATCCACTTTTATTCCACATGTAATTGTTGCAGGCAGGCATCCTTCCCTTCTGTCTCCTAAATTTTAATATGTGTTATAACATGTGTAATTTAACACATGCAAAAGGCAGCTCTCTTTGAGAGTTTTGAGCCTTGTTTACTTAATTTTAAAATGTTTTATGGTGGAATAAAAATTTACAATACTCCAGCCTACAAAAATGTAATCTGTCGTGAAATATCTCTCTAATTGAATTTGCAGCTCCCAATGACTTTCGATGTATTACGTGGCACTATCAGAATGGCACTGGTGGTAATATGCTTCCAGGGTGAATGTGACAGTGTTTAATGGTTACTTGTTGCTTTTCCATTGGCCTGAAGTGGTCTGATTCCTTTCCTGATGCTTGCTGTTCGATGTTGAGTAAAGGAGAGTAAGAAAATAAGTGGGTTGTTTTCCATTTGAAGCCTCAAAAATTAATCATGAGACTGACTTGTACTACTTCAACATTGTCCTCCTTACAGGATTATATGTAAGTGCACCATCCCAGAGGCACCACTGGGAAGAAGTGGAATTGCCTGGCTTTACAAGTAAACCACAAAATGTCCTTTAATGGTGCAGCAGCAAACTAACTTTTGCTCAGCTGGCCAGTCCCGTAGGGCCCTGTACAACATATTTTTAAAATGAGCTGTAATATTTTGATTAGTTTAACAGCTTAGGTCAGAATCTTCTCCCTCCTGTGAGAGGCACAGCAGAGCTGGACCCTGCCACATCTTGCTCCCTATTCTGCTACTCATCCCTATTCCCTGTTCATGAGGACCTGAGTGCAGGTTGAGGACCTGAGTAAGGATCTGGGGAATCAGAAACTGTCCCAATTCCAACCGGCAGATAATGGTAGATCTTTAATTTGTTTTCTATACTTCAAAGAATTTGGTACTAAAAGGATCCACCTTGCCTAGCCTGATTCGGCAAGGCAAGCTGTGAATCTTGTTACTGGTATTCCTCCTCAGAGGAAGACCCCTGAGCATGTGCTTAGGGTTATACAGAAGTCCAGTGACGTAAATCACAAATCATGCATTCTCAGGTAATTATCTGGCAAAGGACTACGTTTGGTACATTCTGTTAATAATCTTATTCTTCATCTTATCTCTGTTATACTTTTTTTGGCTTTAGACACATCAATCAACTTATCTACACCGCCATTCTACCTATTAAATATCTCTTCATCCCATGGGTGAACTTGAGTATTTTCCACATGCAGCTACTGCTGCAAACTATCTCAGGCTGGGAGAGCGAGTGACCGAGAAGGGTATCACTGCATAGCTGCCACCACCTTAAGCAGCTTGTACTGCACTGGCTGCTGGGCACTGTCACAACCAAGATGCTAGTTTAGATGGACCCTTGGTAGACATGTAGCATCGTCATTCTCAGGTTTTTGTCCTACTAGCAAAGACTTCATGAATCATAGAATCACAGAATGGTAGGGGTTGGAAGGGACCTCTGGAGATTACATAGTCCAACCCTCCTGCTAATGCAGGTTCACCTAGAGCAGGTTGCACAGGAATGCATCCAGGCAGGTTCTGAATATCTCCAGAGAAGGAGACTGCATCACCTCTCTGGGCAGCCTGTTCCAGTTCTCCGTCATACTCAAAATGAAATAGTTTTCCTTCATGTTCGGAGGGATCTTCCTGTGTTACAGTTTGTGCCCATTGCTCCTTGTCCTATCGCCGGGCACTGCTGAAAAGAATCTGGGCCTATATTCTTGGCACCTGCCCTTTAGATATTTATAAGCATTGATAAGTATGTGGGAAAAGGGACTGGCCACTTGGGAGGAATATAGAAATGTTGCCAGAGTATGCAGGGATGCAATGAGGAAGGCTAAGCCCCACTGGGAATTAAATATGACAAGTGATGTCAGGGACAACAAGAAGGGCTTCTTCAAGCACATCAGTAACAAAAGGAAGACTAGGGAAAATGTGGGCTTGCTGCTGAATGAGGTAGGTGCTCTGGTCATGGAGGATACGGAGAAGGCAGAGTTACTAAATGCCGTCTTTATTTCGATGTTTACTGCTGAGGCCTGTCCTCAGGAATGCCAGACCCTGCAGGTAAGAGAGAAAGTCTGGAGAAAGTAGATTCTCCCTTGGTCAAGGAGGATCAAGTTAGAGATCATTTAGGAAAGCTGGAAACCTATGGGAGGTACCCAAAAGTGCTGAGGGAGCTGGTAGATGTTATTGCTAAGCCACTCTCCATCATCTTTGAAAGGTCATGGAGAACAGGAGAGGTGTCTGAGGACTGTAGGAAGTCCCCTATAAGAACCAAGGCAGATGAATATGAGTCTATTTTCAGCTGTCTGTAGAAGGCCTCATTGACTTCCTCTTCCTGATCAGGTGGCCTGTAGTAAACACCCACCACAGTGTCACCCATATTAGCCTTCTGTTTATTTCTTAGCCATAAGCTCTCAACTGGTTTTTCATCCCCCCCACCCCAAGGCAGAGGTCTCTCACATAAAGAACAACTCCATCACCTTGCCTTGCTGACCCGTCTTTCCTAAAAAGTACATAGTTGTCCATGACAACATTCCAGTCATGTGAGCAATCTGACCGTGTCTCTGTATTTGCGGTGAGATCATGGCCCTGAAGCCACACTCAGATGTCTAGTTTTTATTCCTCATGCTGTGTGTACAGGAATTTCAGAGACTTAATTGAGTAAGAAGGTTTCCCTGAAGGGGTGCAAGAGGGTCCACCATAACCATGCCCACCCTTGAGGTGATTGGCTTTCTGGCTGTCATCTTGGAAGGCTCCTAAGGAACATTCAATTTGTTTGAAGAAGTTAGGCTTCTGCAAAGGAAAAAAGATGTCAACTTTTGCTTTGACACAGAAAATTTTCTGAACTGCATACATTAAGTATTAAAATTACTTTTCTGGGCATGACTTTTCTAGAGAATAGAGAAATTTTTAAATTTATTTTGCATATATAAAGGTTTAGGCCCCTTTCCATTTCCTTAGTTTGCTTTCTTACAGTATGAGAGGTCTGCAGGGATTTTTAAAAGTATTTCTCAAGCTTTCTATGCTAATGTGCTTTAGGATGCTTTTAGGGATATGGCTTGGAAAGGATGTCTCTTGGTGAGTGAGACAGATGCTAAGGAATGCTTCAAAATCCTCAGGGTTTTTGTTAGCAGGTTTATACCACTAAAGAAGAGGGTTTTAGATTAACTTTTTGAATGTTAAAGTCCAAAACTAGAGTTCTAACTAGACCATGTGGCTTGAGGTGAACAGGAAAATCAGTTTCAGACTCCCATGACTCCAAAAAGAAGCATAGATGTTTGGGACTTCTTGCACTTCTGCAAAATCAGACCACTCATTTTTGTTTTCTATCAGTAAAAGGTACTATTATAAAGGAGATGAAAAAGTGTTCTCTATAATCATAGAAGGCAGAACAAAAGCAAATGGTGGCAAGGTAGATTCAGGTATTCAGAAGGAAAACTAGTCTTTCCAATGGTAAGAATACAGAAAATGCAGAGTAGGCTGCCTAGGGAGGTTGTGGAGTCTCTATTCTTAGAGCTAATTAAGAACAAAGCAGCATCAGGTCTCTCAAGGATGACCTAAATATTGTTGATCTTGCCATGCAGAAGAGAAGGTCTGAGAAGATATACACAACTCCTTGGAACATTATACATTTTATTTAGGTGCTAAACACAGCTCTGTGCTTGTGTGTATTTAAAATAGAAGCTAAAACCTTTATACGAATTACTAAATTTTGTATAATTAGCCCAGTGTTGCTCTGACCAGCTTAGACTGCTGAGTTTGCATTATTTGATTGTTTGGGATAAATGAAAAAAAAAAATCCTGTAATGAAAGGGGTTTTTCACATATTAAATGGCAAATTCCTGGGTCAAATGACTTCCAATTTAATGGGAGAACTAAAACAGTGGCCTCATGGCCCTGTAAATTGTTTGCAGTTCAGGGAAGCATGCAATTTAGTCATGTGCTGTGCTTTGTCACCAACATATTGCTGTGCTGACATTTGAACATGACTGCATTTTTTTCCTCTCTCCCTTGGATATTAGAGGATTGGAAACGAAAATATAGAATGACCCGTACACAGGTTGAGCACTTTCACCACTCCTACTGACACTGCTTGTGTCTGCAGTAACCTGCTGCAGTGCTTCCTGCCACCATCCCATGGACCAAAACACCATCTTTCTAAATTATCCAGCCTTTGGAAAATCTTTGGACTGCTCAAAAGATGCCCCTGTTGTTATGGTAGGAGTGAGTCTTTGAGAGCACCCTGTCTTCATGGTGTTCTTTAGACTGTCTCCAGAAGACACCTGGAAGATTCATATTACATAGGACTCCCAGAGATTATCAACTCACATCACTTTGCATGGACTATAAGCCTGTTGGGACAGATGGTGCCATTCCATAGGTCTGCCACATGGAACCTTAACATGGCCCAGGTGAATGCTGTTGAGGCTTTGCCAAGAGACTTTGTCAAACCTCATGAAGTAAGACATGTCACCTTATGTTCAGAGTGGATGTAATCTGGTAGTTTTGACAACCCAACATGCAACATGGATGTAGCCCAAGATTGTCCTTACTGTTATGGCTTTCATATGCAATTTAACAGAGCAGCAACAGTGTGACAACTGAAAAGCTGTCCCACAGTCTCTTTTTTGGATTGTATATAGTAAACAGCAAACCAGTTTTTATGTTACTATAAATGTGGATCCATGCTTCAAGTACTTCCCCAGAGCCACTTCCAACGTAAATGTATTGAGTAATTGCATCAGTACAATTATGGTTTGTAACAGTAGAAGAACCAAACAATGCTGACAGCTGTATTGGCCCCCGTTATGGCTTCTTACAGTCACTATTTCCCTGTGGGGGCTGCAAGACTGCATGGCATGAGCACAGCACATGGTGGAAGATAATGTGATAAGTGTCCAAGTGTTCCCCCTGTACTTATAAGTCTAGTACTGGTACCTCTGTGACTTCACCTCTGAGTTTTCCAGCACTCCTCACCCATTGCTATGAACAGTATAATCCCTTTAAGTTTTCCTCCTTGATTACATTTTCTATAACAACTCCAGGAAGTGAAACATGCCATACCACACAAATATATCAAGGATCATCTTACAAGGAGTAAAACTGGTACCTGGGAAGTGAATGCAAAGCCAAAATTGCTATTTTGTATGCATGTTTAAGTGCTTAATTCACATGGCTTGATTTTCCTTTCAGGAAGCAGTCTTATTTGAGGGCAAGATTAGACAGTGACAGCAATGGGAACCATGTCTTTCAGAGAAGCACCTCCAAAGAGCTCCTTGGGAGATGGGTAGGACAATTACTTCTAATGTTTTTGAAATATAGCATACTCAGTGCTAGTGGTCCCGGCCCATTAACTTTTTTCCTTTTGTACTTTTTCTTGCCTCTAGTGGATGAGGTCATTATGCATTAAGCACTCAAAGTTGAGTCTTTTTCCTGTTGAACTGTGTAGAGAGAGCAAAGTTAATCACAAAAGTCCAAGTCACATACACCATGTATGTACACAAAGTGGCAAGCATTGGGTGAGGTGGTAACCATCACTAGACACTATCTGGTGTTATCTGGATGCCTGGAGGAGTGTGAAACAAGGTGGAGGTCCCAGTCCCTCATTTTTCCGCCCTAAAACAAAGGAGCCATTACCTCTACCCATGCAGGTGTGAATTAACAGACTTTGTGACACTAACATAAGCTATAAGATTGTCTATAGTCATCCCCACCCACACGTATACCCTGGTGATGCAATGTGGAAATTTGAGTATAAATATCGCCCCAATCGTGGCCCAAAAATCGGGACAGGACTCAGAACAATACCGATGACTGGACGGATTGACGAATTCGCCCCCCCCACTCGGGACGCCTTGTGGGTAAGATTATTTACCTCAGCCCACGCTGAGTGATATACTTTTCCTCCCTGGCTGTGTTTCACATTTCTCCTCAGGTGCATTTCTGTGCTTCCCTGAGTGTATTCTTGTTTTGCTTTCCCTTTATCTTTTCGTTGCAACCATACTGTCTTGTGCTCCACTGTATTTCTGTTTGACGGGCTTGTCTATCAGCCAGGCGGCTGGGCTTACAGCGGGCAAGTGGTTGTTGTCAGTGTGTGTGTGTGTGTATGTTGGTTTTAGTGTGGTGTTGTTATAATATTAGCTATACAACACTTAGTGTACCTGTAGCTCTTAATTTATCACCAGCAATCCAAAAGAACCTGCAAATGTTGCTGTAAATAAACAGTTATTATTTGTTTCCCAGTTTGCATCTGTCCCAAATTCAGTGCCAGCCTCACAAGACCGGATTTATTCCCCCGTTTTCGCAACAAACTGAAAAAAACCCCAGCTACCCTGAAAGGTTAGATGTTTTAACTGAATGCATAGAATACGGTCGTCTAAAAAACCCCAAACTCATGGAATATTTCTGGCATATGGTAACTAGCATGGCAGATTAACAAGAAGATGTAAAGGAGTATATAAAAGGAATAACTTTTTATAATTACGCATTTAAAAGGCATTTAATATGTAAACCAATTTAAATTGCAGAAAGGCTATTAAAATGGTTTATTTTACATAAAATACTGATATCCTCTGTAGTAAAAACATGGAAATGTATAGCAAATTATACCCCCTGCTATTGGTACTGTGCAATTTTGCCATTACTATGATCTCTATTAATCTACAGCATGTGGCAAAAGCTTTGCCAAGGTAAAAATTAGACTTTTTTTTTTTTTTCTGGCTCCTTGCCTAATGTAAGACAAATTTTAGATTAAAATGAAATGGAAATATTGAAACCTAAAGTAAAAGTTTCTACTTATAGAGCCATCTCTTCTTTCTGTGAGGGTGTTTTCATCTTTGATATAGTGGAAAATAAGTGAACCTCTTTATTAAAAAAAATCCTAAACCAATATAAAAAAATAAAATATCTTCTCCTTTCTCTCTCTCTTCCAATATCAACATTTCATGGCTCATAGGATACAATGATCTTGTTTGAGGTGGATTTGAGAGAACTTAGATATAGAGCTCTTTGGCAGTACAAAAAAACCCTATATTATTCTCCATAGTGAATGGAAATAATCAGTTTTTAAAACTGATCATAGAATTACACGTGTCCCTGGGAAACATCCTGAAGTGCCACATTTTTAATTGTATAAATAAAATTTTAATACATCAAGTTTCTAACATGTGAAGAAGTTTTCTTTTAGTAGGACTTGTTGAAGTGTCTTCCTAAGTCTTCACCACTTACTTTCTCTTGAACCACACTTATTGTTGATTATTTTTTTTAAGATTTATTTGGATTTCATAATAAATGGAATGTTTTTAGTGATGAGTAGCCTAAAGTATTCTGTAGAGTACCAGAAGTTTCTTTCAAGAGACTTTCTGTTGTAAATAAAATATTACCTAGTACGATTTGAAGGATGATGTAAAAACAGAGATGGCATTAGATGCTCGAGTCAATTCACAGTTTCACCACAGGCTTCAGCGACAACCAGGTGAGTGTGTTTGGGAGTACTATAATAGAGAATTGTGTTCCTCTCAGTTGAAACATTGCTTTGCATGTAGGATCTATTACAACAAGTGTGTCTTATGTCCTACAAAAGATTCCAAAAGTGGTATTTGCTATGTTTTATGTTGGCCCTTTTGCTGAATGCAAGTGTCACTCTGAAAGAACAGAAATTCAAATCACAGCCCAAATGTTTAAAACGTGCCACAGCTTGCCTGCAATCTTGCAGTGCAAAGCTTGCTAATACTAGACACATACCTGTTTAAGGTGGGCTTTCTGCTTGTGAGTGAGATATTACTGATATGGGCAGTGGAGAAGAGTGGAACAGTCCCACAGATCATTGTCAAGATTCTAATAGGAAAATAAAGTTATACAAACCATGAAAACCCTAAGAAGTAGCCAGAGGTCTGTGACAATTGCAGCAAAAATACTAGGAGAAAAAAAAACTCTCCCAAAGAATTCCATCAACCATAATTAAAGTAGCTATGGTAACCTCAGTAACCTGGGTTGACAAATAACTGTGAGCCTGTAACTTCTCTGCTACTCATACATTCTGCATTTTTGTCTTGTTTGCTAATGATGTAGTGTGGAGTCTAAGAGACTGCATTTGAAAGACATTTCAGAAATGACTAAGGTGGATGTCTTATGACAGTTTCAGCTAAAGCTTGAATAATTTAACTGTCATGTATACACCAAGCCAGCACTGTTATATTTTGTTCTTAATGTGGAAACAAGTCATTTCACATTACTTAGGCAATGTAGAAAGGATATCTTGAAAATGGGAGAGCAGAGACAGCAACCTCAAACTCTGAAATATCAAAATAGTATGGGGAAAGTTAAATAAAATTACCTAAATTAATGTTTGGCATTCCAAGTACTTACAATTAACGCTGTCATATATTTCTATTACATGTCTAAATAGCAGCCACAAAGAGCAAACTTCAAAATATGATAATGGACTCCAAAGTCCTTTTCCAACTACGCCAATAATATGATCTAAAAAAAAAAAAAAATCCTCTTTCTACTAGCATGATTTTTCTTTATCTCCCTAGGCATTGTGGCCCTGAAAACTTTGCAATTGTTTTTAAGAACTTTATTCCCATAAAAGGTCTTTTTTTAGCACAAAATACTTGGAACAAAAATTTATGGAAGAAATAAAGCCTGGCCCAAGGTAAATCAGCCTGTAAGTGAGGAACATAAAGATCATACATATATTAATTATTGAAGACTATCTTAACAGTAATATCATTATTATTTTAAATATAAATTATGAAATTCATATGTTTTAGATGTGTCATGTATGAATTCTGTTAGTATGGATTTATACGCATTTACATGTATGTACATACATAATATTTACATAGAGGTTACATATACTTTCAGTGCTGGTCCTGCAAATATATATTGCACATACTTTAAAATGTATCAAAGCAAATGTTGAGCTCTTATATGCATCATTAAGCATAACTAAGGGCCTAACCTAATCAAATAACCTTTTGGGTTAAAATATTTACCATGAGACAATATGAACATGATGTGATCACAATGACATTGGAAGTTATTTGTGTTTGCATAAGTATTAATGGAATGACTCGAGAACCATGTAAAGGGAACTCCATAAATTGGATACTGCACATGTCATCCTTTCAACCTTGCCCATAATTTACTACTAGTGAGAAAAATGAGAGTCCAAGTCGCGTTCATTACCGAAGTAGGGGGAAATGGCTTTAATACAAGTGAGAATTAGATGTTTGAAGTATTACAACACTTTCTGAAAGTGAGGAAACAGTAACTGGTGGGAGGGCACCCTAATAAAATCCCAAATATAGGAGAAAAAAAAAATTCAATCCAGAGGCAGCATGTAGCCTTGGGTTGTACAAATTGTACAAATTACTCTTTTGGGGGGCTCTCAAGCAAAATACAATCATTATGGGAAAATGGTAATGCTCAGTCAACCTAGCAATGCCAGATCTAATTCCCCATTTATTTCCCCTGATAAAAAGAAAAAAAACCCCAAAGTGTTAAAAATAACTCTTTGCCACTCTATTTTCAGTGCTCTAGCTATTGATTCCTACATCCTCCAATATCTCCCTTCTAGCCTTGTGGATCCAATACTTATTATATGTGAGTCTACTAAAAATCAGTGAATTCTTATTTCTCTGCCATGAGAGGCCTTGGCACGCTATCCCATGAGATCAGTATAACTTTGGTATCATACCTTACATGTGGCCCACAGGGAAAACAAGAGCCCATTCTGTGGTTTCATTTTGAATGAGCAATACAAGGTGAAGAGGAACAGAAGAACAGCTGACTGTGCTCCAAGCCAACAAGAAGTCTGTTCACAGCAGTCCAAATTGTCAGCTGTGTGAAATATTTTAGCACCATTCAGGCAATCTTTTTGTAGGAAAGCTTTACAAAGAAAGGAAGTGAAAGATTGCAAGAGGAAGACAGGAAAAATGCCTGTGCCACAAGTTGCAAAACAAAAATTGGCATATTCACTGTGTGTACTGCAATGCAAAATAAGTATCAGCTCTGCTCTTATATTATATAAGAGAGAATATGAAGCATTTTTTTACCTACATATGTAGAGAGAAAAGGTTTTGTAAACTGGAATCCCAAGGGAGTTTACCAATTAAGAATGAAAAACGTGGTCAGTGAGATGTGCAGCAGCCCGTGCTGGCGGTAACAGTGTTGGCACAGGACAGAATTTTTTAAAGCATCCCGAGCAAGCTCCAAGAGCAGTGACATTTCCATACGCATCTTCTTGAAGATGATGGAGATCTTGCTCTAGTAGGGTGTCATGGCTGCGCTTGATCTCAAAAGCACCAGGCAGGTCTTCAGCGCAAATCCCCACCTGGGATAGCTCCATCCAGCTGTGTCTGCATTACTGGTTTGTTTTTGTTTGATTGTTTGTTTTTTTATTTATGACTGTATGTTTTTATTTGGCTGTGTTTCCCCTAGTGTGAAGTCTCTGCTTACTGTGAGCTGGCTGCTACAAACCTGGAGAGCAGCTAGGAGGAGGACTAGGTATATAATTCCCTGTTAAAAAAACCTCTTTCCCATAGCAAAATATCTCAGATGAAACAAGAAAGAAACTGAAAACCACAAATGCCACAGTGTGGTTCAGATTATGTTGGCTATTCAGGGTGAAAATCTTGCTTCTGCATGGAGTCACGATCGGAAAGGAA
The DNA here is from genome assembly GCA_013400335.1 of Eurystomus gularis. Classification (NCBI taxonomy): domain Eukaryota; kingdom Metazoa; phylum Chordata; class Aves; order Coraciiformes; family Coraciidae; genus Eurystomus; species Eurystomus gularis. The sequence goes on along the minus strand of VZZY01010181.1, from coordinate 91,818 downwards.
CTAATGATCATACATGTATTATTAATCTGACTATGGTTTTAAGTAGTATTGATAGTATGGGAGGCCATGGTAATATGGCTTTTCACTTTAACAATGTGACAAGCACAGCTTCTTAGACATGTAAACAAGTCAGAAAATACCACTGCACATCTTTCATAATTACAAACATTAATATTAATCTCTGTCTATATGCAACAGGCTTTTAGTTGTAGAATCAATAGTATAAATAAGGTTGGAACTACAGCCTATTGTATATAAAATGCAGCTGTGAGAGCAGCTAGCCTAGGCTAGACTCTTACTCACATTGCTTTGAAAGCAAGCCTCTGGAATGAAAACTCTTGAAAAAAAAACCCTGAAATTGATGCTTTTCACTCACTGAGAGATAGTTAAAATGCATGTTTTAGTTCTGGTCTAAAAGATTTAGGGATTTGCTTCTGATGGGGAAAAAGACCCTATAAAGAAAATGAAATGCCTTAATTCTTCAATGTAGACAATTGCCAAGGTTTGGGCATGAAAGTAAGTTTTAGTATTTTGATCTTCATTTCAATTAGGACAGAAATGCCATTCAGCTTTCTTCTGAATGACTAAATTTTTGGTTTGATTTCTGAGTCATGCCTAAGTCCAGTCCAAATTATGCTCTGGATCTTATAACAGTCCCTCAACAAATAATTTGGAAGACTAAGTTTTGACAGTCTTCCAACATTCTTGTATTCAAGATGTCTGAGCTGAACATGTCCCAAACCAGGAATAGCATAGGATCTGTTCTTGAGAGGTTTCAATGGCATGCATTTCTTTTTTTGCGAATGAGACATTATTGCGGCCATCATTTCTGAGGTTGCATTCAGAAGCAATCTATGTTTATAGTTCAGATAAAACCCTAAAATATGCAGTTCCACTGTTTTCAATGCAGTCACTTCTGCCCTGTAAACTTATTGACTGTATTACATATTTTATATGTAGCAGGTAACACCTTTTTTTTTTAATGTCACCAACTTCTCCCTCCTGTAATGAAAAAGCTTTCATGCATTCACATATTCTGTTTTTAAAAGGGTCAGTAGCTTTCTGGTGTTTAAAACTTTCAATAAACGAGACATTTGCTAACATAAGATTTCTATGGTTTGTTTCTGTACTTGTTGGCAGACTTGTATCACAATCTTTGCAAGGGATCTGCCCCCATCATCAGATAATAAACTGATTTCTCAGGGATTTAGTATTTCACTAGGAAATGCTTGGAACTGGCCTTCTATTCCAGATAAAGTAATAAGCTTGTGGGATGGAAGGAAAGGAATGTATAATGAAATCTGTCCTTCAAATATACTCAGTCCTAGAGCCCTCCCACCAGTTACTGTTTCCTCACTTTCAGAAAGTGTGTACGTCTATATAAATTCCTGTGTTTTTACTCATACTATTCCTTGTGCTATTGATAATTTTCATTCTGAATTATTACTGCAATAATGTCTCAGCATTAATGACTGCAGTCAAATTTCCCCTTCTGGGTGCAAGAAAAGAGGTTACTCTCTTGCTTCCTTATAACATCCATTAGTAGTATCTCTGCAGTAATATCTTACCGGGTGGCAGTATTTCCTACCATTGGCAATATGAACTCTGTATCCTTTATTCCACCTTAACTGCTAATTATATTGTGCTTGCCAAACAAGTTAACAGAGTTTTCTCATTCCCATTATTTTTCTTTTTACCTGTTTTTGAGCCCTTTGCTGGTTTGAAGACAGCTGTCTTCCTCCTTTCTCAAAAAATGGCTGCACCAATGAGTTACAAAGTGCTGTGCGGATTGGTTGCTGATTTTACTGCAAAGTTTGGTTAGCTTGAATGCTACACACATATAACAAAGTCAGCCCTAGAACTGAGTATATTTGAAGGACAGATTTCATTATACATTCCTTTCCTTCCATCCCACAAGCTTATTACTTTATCTGGTCTTTGAAGAACATAACACTTTTGAGAAAGAATTTAATGATAGGATGAACTATGTCAGACAGATGGCTTCAAATTATAGTTATTAGAAATCCAACCTAACAATCTGCACTTTAATAATTAATCATTGAAGAGCTCTTATTTGAAGCTTGTCTTCGAAATGCCATTTCTCTGATGTGCATGTAACTTGGGAGAGCACTGACAAGTTCAGTAATTTTTAGCCAATATTTTCCCCTTACTGAGGTACAGGGTTATCTGTCTACTCCATGTCTTGCAGCTGCAGAAACCTTTACACAGCACTATCAAGATGCTTGAAATAGCTGAATTAGACTAATTTAGATGGTTTCCTAAGAACCGTAGATATTACCCATAGTACACCCACACCTGCACACACACATCTTTCTACGAGGCATTTCAAAATACTGCTTAATTTGTATGGCAGAGAAGCAGAAGGTTTTGTCTTCAACTGGTGTAATGTCAACAGATATAATTTGCACCTGTCAGGGACCTGACTTCATCTTGGTTATCTTCCTGGCTGAGTTTGAAAACTGCATGTTTTCTAGCAAGACTAAGGCCAGTGAAAGGCTTCAGCAGTGGGTAGCTGCTGGAGCCCACAGACACCCAGCTTGTCTCTCTGCTTCCACATCACATGGGTGGTAGAGCCCAGCCTGTGTTTGCACCCTGAAAATGCTGCTATGGGACTGCTGCGCTTGCAGTTGCTGCTCTCCTACAGCTTCAGTGTCACATGTTTGTTCTGCTGTCTGCTGATGGTCCTCTAGTTGTTTACAAGTATGTGTATATATACCCACAATAATATATAATAAGCATACACATACATATATACACATACCAGTGGTTCAGATAGAACTGTAGGGTCTCAAATTTAATGGTAAATAGACATTTATTTGAATTCTGTCATGTTTTGAATCATTCTGTACCCACTCTGAAATGTGGTCTGAAATAAACCCACATGATTTCAGCAGTTATTATAACACTTTTGTGAGAAAACCATACACTTCTTCTTTGGACCTTCACCTCCACCACATTGGATGTGCGCTTTCCATGGGCATTCTCCTGTAGGAACATTTAGATACCTGTCTACCAGCTTGGCTTCAGTGGGCGGAAGCAGTGGAAGTGAATGGACTTCAGGTTAGTTAACACTGAGTCACTAGTAATCGCGTGGACTTTATGGAATACTTGAAGATTAACTCTTGGTTCCTGAGTACCAGTTATTTAATTCCTTTTAGCCATTTGTCTTTCTCTTTCTTACTAAATCTGTGCTCTTTCTCTGTTGTTTTTTCCCCAAAACATTCTCACAAAGTACTTCTCTTTTTGAAAAGAACAGGTGCAATCCATCTTGGGGAAATGATCAAGATACCAAGAAAGCTGAAAATTACAGTGGGTGCCTGGCAGTGTGTGCTTGGCTGTGGCTCCTCTGTAGTTCTCAATATCTGGACAATGAAGGAATAGCACAGGAACTTTCCTCTGACTACACTAGATTGAAAGGAGGAGTCTTACTCTGTGCTTTGAAGGTCTGGAACCCTAAAGAGGGGGGACTGCAACCCAGAATCTAATGCAGGGGAAAGCTGAAATGCAAAATGGTTTGATCAGCCTTTATTTTTCATAGCTTTTACTAATCTGCAAACCAAGAATTAGTATTCTTAGATACGCACTTTCCATGGAGCACTCTTTGCTCTTTTATGCATATTTATTTTTAAGATACATTTTCTTAGTTTTCCGAAATGCATAATTAGTTTCTAAAAAAGGAAACAGAACCCCATTTGTTTATTGAAGGGGCTAGAACAAACTCCCAGGGTCATTCTTGAGTAAATAAATGCAGAAGCTAAGTGCAATTAGGAAGGGAAAATGACTGAATATTTATTTTCTTACCTAAGAGACTGATCATTGTCAAACCTTTCATGCTTTTTTGCACAGCTCTGTAGGCATAGGTTTGTACAGAAGAACAATAGTATAGCTCCCTTACACATACTTTAATCTTCAGCCATGATGTTTCCATGCCTTGGAAAACATGCAAACAGGTTAAATTTAACTGTAAGACTCCACTATTTGTATTTTCTTGAATTTGCAAAATTTGTTCACATCAGATGAATGAGTTTAATGATAAAGAACATGAAAATGTACTGGAGATCTCAAGGAGTCATTGACACAAGCGTTCACAGCATCCTTAGTTTTACATTCTGGATTCTTCTAGAGTAACCTGTGGCATCTCCCATTTCTCCTTAGGATACTTTATGTACTACCAAATATTTGCTTTTGCATTCAATGTTGTTTTTCACTGGGATTCATCTGACCAAATGTGTCAGGATACCTGTCCATAGAGCAGCCCACTTGTAGACTCTTTATGTTAGACTCCATTTGCAAAGGGGTCAGTGACAGGGAGATGATAGTCAACTGGTCCATCTTAGACATCTGCCTCAAGATGAGATGAACTCCACAAATACCTATTTCTTTCCACTGACTTTAAAAATCAAGAAAACTAGCTCAAAATAAGATACTTAAATTGCAGGCCTTTTTACATGTCTAGAGCTACAACTGAGAGTCATCAAAGTAAGCTCAGCATGTTTGCATCTGTTCAGATGAATTTGACCCTTGCAGCCAACTGATTTCCTGTGAAACAAGAATGCAGAAACAGTGAGTAATGAATAGCGGCATGCAGAAGCTCTCATGTCTCTCAGACCTTGTTTGTCTGCACCTTACCTCTTCATTGGTTTAATGATAATCTGAATAAGAGAAATGCATGTATGTGCTCTGTAGTAAACCAGAGCATAGAAACTTCTGACTAATCAAATCCTTATTTTGTTCATATGAGGGAGTGCCCAAGAAATTCCCAGATGGGTACTGACCACATCATTGGAGAAACCGATAGTTCTTATCATATGGTGAACATACATCTGGCCATGTGGTTAAGGAATGGCTACATCGGTATGTAAAAGAACAAATAATCCAGGACAGTCTGTTTCTTGATGATCAGTAAGGGACTTACAGGCCATGTAACAAGAGGCAGGTCAGGTTTATTTTGTGAGTTTTGTGAGTTTTGATATCCTTCTTATATTGAGGCACCCAAAACTCTACACAGTACTTGAGATAGGGCCACACCAGTGCAGTGTAGAGTGGGACAATCACCTCCCTCAACCGTTTGGCTATGCTGTGCTTGATGCACCCCAGGACAATGTTGGGGGTCAATCTTTTCATGCTGTCTTTTTCTTGCTTTTATATTTTGTCCTTGTTGATAGTGAAAAGTAGGCATAAGGGGAGAGAGAAAAACAGTCTGTTGAGGTATCCTTAAAAAGATTAACTGCCCCTATTCCTTTTAAGGCTCTATATTATCATTTACTTCTTTTTTGGTTTGGAAGGGGCCTCTGAAGATCATCTAGTCATAGAACCATAGAATAGTTTGAATCACAGAATCACAGAATTGCTATGGTTGGAAAGGCCCCATAAGATCATAGAGTCCAACCTTTGGGTTGGAAGGGACCTCAAAGATCATCTAGTTCCAACCCCACTGCTGTGGCAGGGGCACCTCCCAGTAGACCAGGTTACTCAAGGCCCCATTCAGCCTCGTCTTGAAAACCTCCAGAAATGGAGCATCCTCAACATCCCTGGGCAACCTGTTCCAGTGTCTCACCACCCTCAGGGTAATGAATTCCTTCTAATTTCCAATCTGAATCTACCCTCCTCCAGTCTGAACAAATTACCCCTCGTCCTGTCACTACAGGCCTTTGTGAAAAGTCCCTCCCCAGCCTTCTTGTAGGGCCAGGTACTGGAAGGCTGCAATAAGGTCTCCCCTGAGCCTTCTCTTCTCCAGGCTGAAAAAGCCCAATTCTCTCAACCACAGTAGTCCAACTACCCTGCTCAAGCAGGGTCACCTAAAGTAAGTTGCCCAGGGTGATATCTAGTCAGATTTTGATTACACAAGGATGGAACCTCTGCAAACTCTCTGGACAACCTGTTCTGCTGCTTGATCACCCTTACTGCAAAATTTTTTTTTCTTTTGTTTAAATGAAATGCTAAAATTTCTTATGTTTAAATGATATTTCCTGTGTTTCAGTTTGTTCCCATCTCCTGTTGTCTGTTCACTGCATACCATGGAGAAGATCCTGTCTCAGTCTTCTTTGCTGGCCACAGGAGGCACAGGCAAGATCCCCCTGAGTCTTCTCTTCTCTAGGCCGGACAGTTCCAGCTCTCTAAGCCTCTCTTTTGTGTCAGACACTCCAGTTCCTTGATTTTGGCCTACCTTTTGTGTGAAGTAAAGGACCAGCTTTGGCCATCAGCTACTCTCCCCACACACCTGAAATATAAACCCTTCTCAGTGTTGGAAACATGGTGCCAAACAGCTTCGGACATGCCAGCACCCCTTCAGAGTCATCTAGGGAGCAGCCGAAGTCACACTGGCTGATTTCAGTGTTGTTCAAGTGCTAGCTGATCTCAGAAAGGTTACTTGCATAATAACATCTTTAAATGAAGTGACATGCTTTAATGCTGCCACTTTAGTCACTTTTCTTTGTCTCAGAAGCTGCTGTGAAGCCGAAAGGAGGGCAAATACCCCTCCATTATACGGTACTTTTTCTCCTTGATTGCAAGCTCTAAGGCATTGTGATAAAAAATAACCCTTTTTCCTCACAAACTAGAGCTAGTGTCTGCACTGGTTTAGTCTATCTCAGAGCAGGAGATAAAAGAAACTGAGCAAAAGTTCAGCACTGTGGTTACTTTCTTTAATACAATCCCAAACTTCTCTATAAATTAGTGTCATAAGGTGACTGAGCTGCTCCACACCAGGATCTTTCCATAGGGTTGATCATAGAATCATAGTATCATAGAATCATGATGTCAGAGCTGAGGCTGTGGTTCAGGTTAGCACATTGAGCTAAGAAAGCATGATCAAATCAGTGCATGGGCTGGATTCTAGCTGAAGAGCTGGGATCACAATCTCACTATCTGACAAAGCTGATGCTGTGTTGGGGCTGGCAGGATTTGGGGGTAAGCTCTTGTGATCTTGTTGCACACGCGAAGCTATTAAGACAGCAGCAGAACTCAAGTCTTTGTCAGTTTAGAGATTTCCTATTTTTAGTTACATAGATTACAGTTAATGGGGTACCGTGGTGAAAATATAATAACTGACAATAATACTAATTATTGCAGACCAAGTGCTTTTTCCTAAAGTAGCTGTGCTGAGGAACTTGGGTCTATTTAGTCTGGAGAAGAGAAGACTGAGGGGGGATCTCATCCACACTTATAAATATTTAAAGGGTGGATGTCAGAAAGATGAGGCCAGTCTTTTTTCTGTGGTGCCCAGTGACAGGACAAGAGGGAATGGAAATACACTTGAGCTCAGGAAGTTCCGTCTAAACATAAGGAGGAACTTTTTTACTTTGAGGGTGGCAGAGCACTGGAACAGGCGGCACAGAGAGGTGGTAGAGTCTCCAACACTGGAGACATTCAAAACCCACCTGGATGTCTTCCTGTGTAACCTGCTCTAGGTGGCCCTGCTCTGGCAGGGTGGTAGGACTAGATCTCCAGAGGTCCCTTCCAGCCCTACCATTCTGTGGGTCTGGGAAGCTATGCAGAAAAAGGCCACGTTTTCTGCAGTACTGCAAACCTAAGCATTTACACATCAGGGTCTTAATCTTAAAAATTCTTGACATTTTAAAATAGTAATTATATTGGGTTATTTTTTAGTATCTAAGCCTTTAGAATACCCTTGGGCTGAAATATGAATTTTGACAATGGAGAGTAAAAGAAAAGTAAATTTTCAAATAAAAGCAGAGATCATCATATTAGCCTGTCATGCTAGTTATTAGGAAGATTCCTATAGCATTGAGGAAGATACCTTCTCTTGAGAAGAGGACTATGGTTTCTGGTGACCCTATGCCTGTTTGATATTATGATTTGACAAGAAGGTTCAAGTATGTAATTCAGCTAGGATGAAATGGCACCAAGACAAAAATAACTGAACACTTAGACAAGATCACCTGGTGGGAAAAGTCAGGTCTCTGCCCAGACAGAAAAGATAAGCCAGAGATGTAACACAAAACTGTAGAATTGCAAGGAAAGGAAAGATGCTGAAACAAAGCCTAGTGAATCCCAAAGAGACAGTAATGGCTGTGTCCTGTGTTACACCCAACCTGCCATTAGCATAGGACTCTATCTGAGAGAAAAAAACCACTTTGCTTCTAGGCTTCAGACTCTAAATCCAATAAAAGTACTTTTAGTGTAGAACACATATTATTCTACACCAACATAATCAGACAAAAAGTCATCCAACACTGCTGCTGAACCTTTCCTGAGTACACTGGAATAGAAATGGGCAAAAAGATTTATAGTTGATGGTACACACAGAAGAAACCACCCAGACGGAAATGCAGCTCTCCCAGTGGAGACTGGCATCCTGTCAATCTACTGCAGGTACTCTTGCTTATTCAAAACATAAGAGTGAAATAGAGTTCACAGGATTTTCTATCACACACCAGTCTCCCTAGTTTAGTCAGCAGTATCAGACATGCCAGAGGAAGGCACAAATATTTTGGCTATAAGCAATTTAAGAAATAGCATCAACAGGAAATGTACCCTTAAAAGGGGTAGGAGCGGATTTCATGCTAAACACGTGTGTCCAAAGATGAGAAACAAAGCTGGTGAAGGGTCTAGAGAAAAAGTCTTAGGAGGAGCAGCTGAGGGAACTGAGGTTGTTCAGTCTAGAGAAAAGGAGGCTCAGGGGAGACCTTATTGCTCTCTACAACTACCTGAAAAGAAGTTGTAGCAACGTGGGTGTTGGTCTATTTTCCCAAGTAACAAGTGATAGGACAAGAGGAAATGGCCCCAAGTTGCACCAGGGCAGGTTTAGATTTAATATTTGGAAGCATCTTCTTCACTGAAAGAGTTGTCAAGCATTGGAACAGGCTGCACAGGGAAGAAGTTGAGTTACCATCCCTGGAGGTGTTTAAAAGACGTGTAGATAGGTGCCTAGTGACATGGTTTAGTGGTGGACTTGGCAGTGTTGGGTTAATGGTTGGACTTGATGATCTTAAAGGTCTTTTCCAACCTGAATGATTCTATGATGTTCCTTTACATATTCTTTTCATTTCACCAAGTTAACATAAACATGGCAGCCTTTTAGCTGTATAAACACCTATTTCATTTGTCATTTCAGTCATCTGCAATGTTTGTGGTAAGTAAAACTGGGGAATGCACTGCGGTGTTAACTTTTAAAATCTTTTTGTCAGTTGTAATCTTACCTTTAAAATAAGACTGGTTGTTTTTCAGTCTGTTGGAATGTGCCTGTGCTCTTCTACTCTGAAAATGTTTTACAACAAAATAAGGGAAGTTGCTTAAAATGTACTCACTAATTCTGATATTCTATTATTTATCTTTAGGTGCAAACTTTAAAGGAAAAAATCTTTGTACAATTGCATAAGTCGTAGTCATACGACTTTTTCATTCTGCCACTGCAGCAGACTTTTGTGCCTGAAAACTTGTTCACTGTCCTAATTCTACTAGTGGATTTAAGTGGAGACATTACTGCTCCCCCAAACTGCAAATTTTAGATGCAAACTTACAAGTAAAGTCAGGCCGCATCCTGAGGTATGCAACATCTCTTCATTAAATATTCCTCAATGTGATGGCTGTGTGTTGACACAGAATTAATGACAGTTTTGACAATACATCAATGAAGTGATTAGTGATCCTCAAATATTTTCAGCAATCTTTCCTGGCCTTACTGAGACTAATATTTTGATTGCTTTTCTCATCACTGTGTGTGTCAACAGATGTTTTCATCGTGTTGTCCATAGTAATCTAGAGATCTTCTTCCAGAGTGGCAGCTGCTAGAATATTGAAGTGTAGGGGAGAAGACAGTACAGACTACTATTGTAAGCTGATAGCATCAACAGAAAGGAATGAGCGGTTTGAGTTTTATTCAACACAGAATCTGTTTCCATGCAAAGAACACAATAAATTTATACAACATCTCAAATTATGCAATATAGCATGGGTAGTTTTAATTTGTAGTTAATGTTAATTGTTCCCATTCCATTACTAGCAATGGGAACTTTTTTGTAGGAAATTAGAGATCGATTTGAAAAGTAATTACTTCATTAAATTTAGTAATTGTGTGCTATAGCCATCTCAATCTTCTTTAAAATGAATGACAAAATGTTTTTCTCATTCATTGTTCTATATGAATTTAAGAAGTATGACTCTCCTATTTAATTTTAAAGCAAAGAGGAAGCACTATTAGTAGACGTTCCTGAGCCAAGTGAGTAGAGGATTTTGGAAGTTGAAAAGGTATGCCAGTACTGTAGCCACAGAAACCAGGACTGACATATAATTGCTGACTTCAATGAATCATGGGCAGGAGGTCCTTTACCTCAAGGGTATCTTCCAACTAAGAAAGCATAGCTCATACCTAGGACTCCCACTTCCTACCTGAACTCTTGAGAAAAGAAAAAGGGATAATTCCTTCCAGATATTCTTCTGCTCTGAATTTTGAGGAGGCAAAAGTGTTTTTAATTCAGTATCTGGCTTGTTAACCTGATTGCAAAGATAGAATTTTTCAGGAGAAAAGAACAGAAAAATGGCAAGGAAAGAACCAATGCCTGCTGAAATCCATTGCAAAACTTTAGCCAACTTTTGTTTGTGCAAATACAACTGTGCTTGCAGATAATTAATTGCACATGCAGTTTTTAATAGGATTTAGATGTGCAGTCCCACATGATACTTCAGACTTCTTAAGTGTTGTCTTGTGTAATCTTTATAACCATCTTGCAGTGGTTGTGTGACAAAGAATACATCTGCCATCAGATAATGTGATTTGGAGTCTTGAGCTGAAAAAGTTTGGCGGACATTTTTGAGCATAACTTTCCTGTCATCTGTAGCCTCACACATCAGGCAAGGCCAGCTGGAGCACTGTAGGCCCAGCTGACTCCTGTAGGCTCAGTAGAGTTTTCTAAGTTGTTGTCTGAGTAATGGGAAGGCATCACAGGTCTGAAGAGGGCGTGAGGTTGGGAGGGGGTTCTGGGTCCTGTGCAGAAGGAAAAGGGCCAGGGAAGAGTGTGAGAGATTGTATGTAATTTTCTAGGAGTGGTGGTAACAAGAAGGGAGATTCCACAGATCTTCTTGGAGTGGTGGAAAACTCCCGGTGTGGGGTCTGAAAGAGCACCAGTTTCAGGCTGAAGGAGAGATGTTCTAACAGTACTTTCCATAGTCTGTTCAAAACCCAAGCAATTATGCACTCAGAATGCTGTACTTAAAATATGCTTTAAAAAACATACAGATGTTTTTACAAAATAAAGTTAGATAGCTAAAGGCCTCACTAAATGTCTCCCTTCCAGTTAACCAGCCACAGTCCTCCCACATATTCTCTCACAGAGATCTTCTGACTGTTTTCACTCAGGCTTGCATGTTATCATCAACAAGTCAAACATGCTTATTTGCATATTTTTCCTACTCTTTCATTCTGCTTTTCTGTGGGCTCTTAATGCATGCTGACTGACTTTTCCCCCACACTTTCTTTTGTCTGTCTTACACCTTAAGTAATGAAAGGGTGAGAGATAAAGGAAAGTTGTCAGAACATGAGTAAATTGGGATCTGTAATAGCGAGGTAGGTAAATATTCAACATCAGCAGTTGCTGCAGCACCTGAAAAGCCTGAGAAACAGCAGCAGAAATCAGTTATTTCATAATTACCAGAAGTGTACAAAATATCAAAAATCTCTGATTTATTTAGAGTGCAGGGCACTTCTAGTTGCCCTGTTTACACATGTGGCCATATATTCTTCTGTTTCCCTGACATGATAAAGCCTTGATGGGGATTTCAATAGAATCCTGAGCACATTTTCTGTTTGTTTTTGTGGGCCAAACTTTTGCCTGTTGCTGCAGCAGAAGGGAACAAAGATATGGCTCAACAACATGCAGAAAGCACAGGGTGAGAAATAGGACTTGAAGAGGTAAGAGGACAGGATGAGGATGGGGATGCTTTTAGCTACTTCCACTCATCTACCAGCAGATACTGAACCAAGCAGAGGTTTGGCACAGTTGAGCTCTCCATCTCTAACAGCAGGAGGAGCCCTGGGGAAGACTGGTCCTCCAGGACTGCTTGCTATTGCTGCACTCATGGCAAAGCCATGGTCAAGTCTTCATCTTTCTTGCAGCAGGGTACATTCATGTTTCTTGTACCCACCAGGGATATGAAATACAGTATCTTTAACAATTTTTCATACACTTGAGGAGTATTAATGTCTATTTCCTGCTATTTCCCTGTCTTTGACATTTTCTCCTATATTTAGCCTTCAATTCACCTTTCTGGTAGTTCTTGGTTTTCAAGCCTTTAATCTTTCTCACTCATCTGTAGACTCTCTCGAACCAGTCCACACCTTTCTTGAAGTGTAATGTCAAAAAAATGGATGCAGTCTTCTAGTTAGCATCTTGCCAGTGAACAGCAGAGGAGTTATTTGGCATGCCTTATTTATGTTCCATCTAAGTATCACTGGCTGAAACAATTTCGTTTAACCTTATGCTGTAGCTGTCCATACCTGACCTGAGTGTCCTGAAATTCCTCTAAAGTGAATGGCTTGATTTAGGGTGTGACTCCTCTGAGCATTTTACCTATATTATTTACATGAGCTGAACTGCACGTCAGAAGTACCTGCTTATGTTGGTTCATCATAAAGAGATCATAGACTGATAAGCTAAAATGTAGGCACTTGCCTCCAGTGTGCATGATTACTTTTGACCAGATAAATACCATCCTTCATCTACCAGCTATTTTGTACTTCTGGATGCTGGAGAACATAGGATTGGAAACAATTACTTGGATCATTGAGTCCTGTCCACTGCAGTCATGGACAACCAGGATAAATATATCTAACACAGAAGCAACTTCACACACTGTGGTATGCCACAAATCACAGAACACTTCCAAATACTCATTCCATGCATAATAAAAGACTGAAGTCTCAACAGTCATGTGCCAGGAAGAGGAAGGATGATGCACACTGTGTTCCTGGGAGCACACATTAATAAAACTATTCTGAATGTCCCTAAGAAGCAGACAACACAGGAGGGTCAATGTCTGCTACCAAACTGACAAGGAGTTGAAATTCTCTCCAAACCTCAAATCCAGTAGTTGTTTTAATGTTGTATGGGTGAACAGTACAAATGCATAGGGTAAGGTAAACCCTGCACCCTGAGACTCCAAATAGTACATCAACAGGTTAAAAAAATCCTCTCCAGTCTGCTACTACATTTGTCTCCTCCTGAAACCCTGCACCACACACACTTGCACACTCACAGCAAGTGCAGCCCTACTGTGTGGTTGTACGTCTTGTTATCTTCTGTCATTATAACAAGGAAGTGAGTTAAAGGCCTGAAAACAGCAGGTTATTTGGAGTAGCTCAGTCAATAGGGAGGTTCAGTCCTGTGTTTATTCAGATATAGACACAGGTTTTGATTTTCTGGACATGTTAAAAATTGCAGTATACTTTTTTGGCAGTAAAATAAATAAATACTTTTTTGCCTGCAATGATTTGCGGGTTAATACTAAATACAAAATGATACCAGAGAAGCAATGTATTAGCATTTTTGGATGAAAAGTTGATATTTTGTATACTCTTAAGGAAAAATAGTTTGCTCCCTGGGGCTATCCTGACCAATGTAATTTCCCACGCCAGTACACGATACAAAGTCAAACCTTCCCACTTTGTTTTTCAACCTACACATAACACCCAGAGTATTAGAATTGTTTTTCTTCTTGTATGTGTTTTCTGTATATTGCTTGCTTTAGACCTCCTTTTTAATGGATATTCACATAGTTGCAATTAGTGGTCTCATTTAATTTGGCTCCTGCATTTCATCAAAACAGAACCATGCCACATGTTCTGCAGTGGTAAGAAAAGATGAAAGCAAAAATGGTAGAGGCTGCACAAAAGACGTGAGGAGGTGCAACATATAAGTAAAACAGCAACTATAAGAAAAGTTTAATGGATTCCCATTCCTCAGGACCCTAGCTCTCAGGACAAAGCTCTATAGTGGGTAAAGTTTCAGTTGTGTTAAAAATTTCAAACCATTGCTAATCTGAGGATATCCAAGTGACACTGCTTGCAGCCAAAGAGCAAACCAGACTTAGAGGTGTGAAAACCAAACATGCAGAAACATGTTTTTCCCATCTATAAGTGAAAATCAGATAACTTAGTTTAGGATGACAGGTCTCAAGGTTTGAAACATTGTGAATGTCACCCACAGGAATTGTGAAAGGCTCAGCTCAACCTGCAAAGATTTGGCTTTACATATCTGAGGATGTCAGTACACCTGGCCCAAGCCTGCCTCAACACTGTTTCTGAAACAGTATGGAGTGTGGTTTTCATACATGTTCATGAACTCACAGACAGCATGTCTTCTTCCTCTAACATGCTGGTAATTGTCATGGCCAAAAAAATATAAATTTACATCAGATTAACCTGATCTTTTTGTTGAACATAATTATTAGAAAACAGATAGTAAACTGGCCAAAAATTTGACTGTCAGAAATGCTGAATCATCATTATAAAGCATTTCTCAAATTGCTACACAACTGAAGTTAATTTCACATTGTTGCTACAATGAATACCTGAGCTCAGAGTCCTTATATCACGTGCCAAGTTTTCAACCTAATTAGGGCCGCACACATTTTTCACTAACACTTACATGTATGCTCTTTTGAAGAGAAAATTCAGCTTGGCTTTCTTCTTTTATTCCTAAACCATACCTTGCTAAGTAATTTCTGTCATTACAAGGCATTAAAATCTCCATTCTAGAAAATATATGGGAGACTTTAAAAATAGTGATGTGTTTTCAGTTCAACTATAAAAAGAAAAACAGAAAAATAAAAGGTGTATGATGGTGGGGGAGAGCTTCAGAGCAAAAAAAAATCTTTCAGAGATGAGGCATAGGAAACTGGCTAGCTGCCTAGCTTCCCGATGGTCTTTGTTAGATTCTTGCTGAGAATTACTTGTATCTATAATTGTTTTCTAAGCTGGTGAATAGCAGGTGCTTGCTAACCAGCTCTTAATAAGTACAGAGGTCTAACTCCATGGAGCCATTTCTCCATGCTTTTGGCTGTCTTTTGGACTTGTTAATACAAAGCTGTAGACTTGGAAACTGGAAATTTTAATTGAAGGCATACATATACATAAAAGAAAGAATTATTAATTTTGTGTGCATATTGTGATATATTTTTGGACATACATATTAGATCTGAAACCAGACTATATGTAAAAAATATTAAAATCAAACCTTCCTCACTATTTTTACTTACCTATAGTTTCATGTTACATGCACTTCATTAGCACAGTAAATGGAAATGCTAAAGGCAGCAAGGTGAGAGGCAACACTCCAGGCTCTTTGTTCTGTCCAATCTCTTTCTAAGATTTAATCACAGGACATGAGAATGTAAAGGGTCTTCACTAAAAGATACTTTTTTTCCTTGCCCTTCCCAAACCGTGTCTTAGATTCATCATTTTACATGTGTTTAAGAACTTTTTGAAATTATGTCTTTGCCTGTACTTGCAGCTCTGAAAGGTGAGCTATGCAGAAAATATGCAGTCTACTGCAAAATTGCCACCTACTTCCCAAAAGTGAGAACATTAACAATGCAACGAAGACAAGCTGACACTGACTGCTATAGCTAGCAGAGAGGCAGAAAAGTCCGATGCAGTGTAAAGCTTATGCTTAAGCTGAAGAATCTGCAAGTGTTCTCAGCTCCACAGCTGATATCAGTGTCCTGTCTCTGTAGAAGACCTGCTTTTTCTCCTCCACAATGGTTTCCATGGGAAGGAAATCCAGCATATATGCTGGAAAAAACCCACTGCTGTCTGGGTCCCTCATCTATGAGATGAGAGGGCCAACTGATCAGTTTAACAGAGCCTTGTCTTATCCATTACTAAACAAATATGAGAGACAAACTAAATAATGCCAACCACTTAAATAACACCTTTGATGTTTTATGTTCTGCAAATAGGAAACAGATGTAAGATTCTGACATTTTAAATAAACATATATTGTATAAATTTTTTTTTGAGCCACAAAGCTCATCAAAAGGAAACTTTAGTAAGAAAAAGCTGTGGACTGACTCTCTGCTGCTGTTCAGTGTCATTTCATTGATTCAAGGAGGCTTTGTTGATTTACTGCAGCTGAAGATCTCATACAACATTAACAAATTCCACTTTAAATGAACTGTCATAGAGATTACAGTATTTTTTT
>VZZY01010181.1:0-75612 GCA_013400335.1 Eurystomus gularis | reverse complement strand
TTTCTTTTTTTCCAGGGGTTGGACTGATTGCATGGCCTATTGAGCACAAGATTTATGTATTCTCATTACTGAGGAGTTATCTGCAATACTGTATCGATGCATTTGTTTTGGATGATCCATAATTATTAGTGGCTAAAAACAAATGAAAAACTATCATGAAAAATTCAATGAAAATGTTGATGGTTAAGTAGTTCTATATTTTTTCCAACATTAAATGTGCTATAAAAAACATTCCCTTCAGGCGGGTGAGGAGATATTTTGATAGCTCTTATCATGAATTTAAAGCCATTGAAAAATTTGATACAGTATTGGAAGCACCAAGTGGACAGAGTGAGAAGAGGTCTTTCTTTGCTCTGCCAGGTGCAGAAATGTCCTTAGCAGAGGAGCTAATCGCTTCTCATTGGTTATGTGGCAAAATATGCTTTGTTACCTATGGAGGAGCCTTCATTTAGAAATTCTGGCAGTTTGCATCAAGTTTGTGCTCCGGGTTTGGTACCAGAGAGCACTGGTACCAAAGTGGGATAAATAGGAAATCCCTGCTTGGGGATCAGGGTGGTGAAAACCTAAATGTTTTAACAGTGATTTTCAGTTTTACAGTGTTGTCTGTCTTTTTCTTCTTTGGAATGAAAAGTGAAAAAGCTTCCTGAATCTCAAAAAGTTTCTTCACCATCACATAGCGAGATCTATTGACTTGGGCTTTTGAGCAAAGAGATCAAGAGAAAGCTCAGGTATTGGAAAAAAGTGTGATTTTATTTTGCTTTACTTAGTAATGTATCTGATAACTCCTCAAAGGATAGGTTGTGAAGACTAATAGAGATTAAAATACGCCTATTTTCCCTGCTACATATACATCACCTACACAGTTCAGTCGGTCTCCTTGTTGGCCGGTTATTTGCACATGACATGGGAGCATGTGTTTTGAAGGTGGAACTGGATGAAGAGAAGAGTGATCTTGTAAATTATTTCTAGATCATTCCCTGCCTTCAGGCCATTGGGGACAGAAATCTTTAAGGACAGTTGTCTGCCAGCCAGAATGACTGTATCTTTTCTCAAGCTTCTGGATACATCAATTTTGTAAGTATGTCAGCTGTCTGTAACTATCATCTAGCTGTCCATCATCAGTGGATTACTTTTCTTCTTCTTCTGGTTTCGTTGTCCCATAAACCACCCTTCATCAGTCAACCATTCTTTCATATTAAAACTCAGTAAGGGAAAGATTGCTTAAATTCCCCTATCTGTTAAAACATAGTTAATTTAAACTATATCTTGTACAGGAAATGATTGAGAAGATGTGTTTTGCATCTTGGTTGGGTTTTTTTTCACCTTCCAGGCATGAGAAAATGTAGATTCAGTAAACAGATCTAACTGTGTGTAATGAGAATGATTCCAGTACTTTAGGTTCATTAGTCTCATAGTGTGAACTTTGATAAAAAGGAATTTGACTACATTAGATGCAATTACAGAACTGGAGTTAAAAACTGTGTACACGTACATGTTTATAAAAATGGGGATTATTTTAAAAGTATGTTTGGATAAATGACAGAGAATAATATGCATGGCTGGAGTACATGTCATTGACTTTAATACTTAGTTTACAGAAAAGGAACTTTTAATCACTGGTCCCAGTGGTCACTTTACTCTCTAATTACACCAAATTATTGATAGTACATCTTTATGAACCATGATCCAAGCAAGGTTTATACTTTATGTGTAGGCATGAAGGTAGCACAATCATCTCAGAGGTGAGTATTCAACCATTTCCAACGTATGCACATGGTACACAAGTTGCTGAATTGGGGCCAAAACTGTTGTATAATTGAGTAAATCTGTCTTTACAGATTATGCCTAGTGGTGGCATAATGGGCTCAATGGCACTAGGCACCTTAGTTTGGCCTGTGCATCAGTGCCACGCTGTGTATTTAATTGAAAGACAAAAAGTATCTACACATCACACTACAGGGAAACCAGATTTAAATTTTTGTCAGGTTTGTGCAACAGAGAATCCATTTACCCACAAACGCTTTCAGTCACACCTACTCCTTGCCTAAAGTATTCCTTTCACCTTTTTTTTTCCTGCCCTGATTTCCTCACTGTAATGGAAGGAAAGTATCAGCTTGAAACAACCTGCAGAGTATAAGGTCCCACAGCCAGGCCCAGAATCCCACATTCTTTGCTAGCTTTAATTTGCACTGAAGTGCAGCACTCTGTAGTGCCCACAAAAGACCACGTATGACATTGTGGGATCCAATCTGATTATGAATCCTTCTCACCAATTAAACATTACAGATCTGCTGGCTAGTGTTGCTTAGAGAACTTCTCTAAACTACCATGCAATATGTTCTCAGCTTCATTGCCATCTTGTTTCCTCCATTCTCCCCTCTCCCACTTAGTTACGTTACTGTTAAATTAGAAAAAGTATTTCATGGTAAAGCTAAGATTTTTAAAGGAGATTTTGGTTATCTACTTTTTGCATCTTCTTCTAGTCACTGATGTTGCAAGTACAATAGAAAAGTTTCACAGTACTGTGCAGCCAAATTTCCCATATACTCTACATATGAGGGTCATTTTGGATCACAAGACAGCATTTCACTGTTTTGTGGTCTCTGTCTCTGTCTCTCTGCTGCTTAAAGCCACTATCTTGAAAAGATATTAAACTTCTGCTAGCAACTAATTTAAACACAGAAAAAATGCCTGATTGCTGCCTTCTGTGAGAACTTGATAGTGCTGTTGATTGAGGCACTGACTGCAAGAAAAAGTGGAACAGCTCTTTTCTGCTTCTTCCTAAAAGGTAGGGAAAAGTAAACAAAAAACAGCTGTAAGCAGTGAAAAGATAATAAACTCAGAGGAACCAACCACTTCAAAATGTAAAATATCGAGGAAAGCTTTTGTTTGAAAAAAATGTAATTTCTTTCACTGCAAAATGCCACCAAGCACCGTTGATTAACCATTAAGGTATGCAGGGTACCGTATCTTTATCAGGCAGAAGACTTGTGCATATTTGATACAAGTATTACACAGAGACAAACTGTGCTCAGTTCACATTTAACTTGATGAAGGTCATATCTCAAAACTTGAAATTTTGAGAATTACTGAGTTTAGCCAGTTTAAAAATGTGCAATTGCAAACATATACCATCATGACATTTCATCTTGAAGATGGTATAAATATCTAAGCTCCCTTCCTGTGATAAAGCCACTTCTTTCACTAGGCAGAACAAACTAGACCAATAAAATTAAAGTACCACATGCTTTAAGTTACATGTTTGAGGCATGAAAGACAAAGCAGCATTAGATTTAGACTTTGAGAATGACCTGGAGTACAAGAGAAAAGTAATTTAGATGATAAACAATGCAGTTACTCAACACTCGATATCACCAATAATCATTTAAAAAGTCACTTCTCTGCAGTTTTCCAAGTAGCAGCATTTGCTTCCTCCTGTAATTCAAATTCCTCTGGGAAATGCTGTCTTTACAGAGGGCAGTGATTAGCAACACTGTTATAACAGGCCTGAAGTTCTGGAGGAAGGAGTAGCTAAGAAAAAGATTGTGTGAAACTGGGATCATGCACACAGCCAACCAGGAGCTAAAACAAGTGTTTGTTAAATGTGGACAAATATACAATATGTCTTTATTTTTTGTTCTGAGGCTTGTCAATATATAAACTGAAAAACCAGAATATTAACAAGTAAACATCCATCACTCTGCAGAAAATATTTAGCATCCACTGAATTTCAAAAGGTTAGCCTCAACCTTGTGTTAACAGACCGGAATGGGTGGAAGTCATCAAAATGTGACAGTTTTAATGACAATGGAATTTTCCCCACTTTAGTTTACAGACTGAAGGTAAATTGTGATGATTTGCTTCAACTTGCTGTTCCAAAGTGGGTGTCTCAGCTGCAGTAGATCATGGTTTGGTGTTGCCCTGCACGTGACACAGATATTATATTGCAGATAAATTTGCCCACTGGAAGCCCCAGTTGGCAGTTTTGGGAGCCTTGCTTATTGCCCTGCCACTCCCTGTGCTTACAGAAACTGTTCAGAGCACTCAGCCAGCAGAGGAGTGGGGTCAGTGACTTGCACACAGCATGGAAGGATGAAGGTAAGAGCAGAATCAACCTTTACCTCAGGACAACTTTCCAGTTTTCTAATCTTCTGTAGTAAATCCGCTCTCTGTTCTTTTCCCTTCATCCTTTTGCCTAAAGCATCTCTTCTCTCAAAACAGTGTTTTTCATTAGGTACTACTTGCTTCCCAATTCACTAGTATTAGCCAAGAAGCAGGGAAGGCCCACATAGACATGGGAGAGAGAAGAATTTGCTTAGTTGTAGGCACAGGAGGCAGCTTGTACAGCCATCCTTACAGGGCTATAAATGGCAAAGCTATAAGATACCCAAGTGTTATTGCGGGTCATACCCATAAATAATTTAATTCCTTTGGTCGTCTTTTCATGAGGTGAAGGAAAATCACTTTCAGAAGCTTTGTTTGCATCACATTCACACAAGGCTTTATTATAAGGCTTCAATCTGTACTGTATATAGGTAATGGAGCTCCGAACTGCCAACAGGTGGTTGAATGGGTTTGGCTTGGTATAAATACGATTGCACATAAATATGTTGAGCCCATAGCTGAGCAACACCACAACCATATGGCAATCCAGAGCGTTTGATTCCTAATATACTATTTGAAAGTGCACACCTCATTTCTTATTTTTAACATACAGGTCACTACTATCTCTGTTAAACTTTGCTTTGTATTTTTTTTGTTTGTTTCACTCGCACTTTCTTTCAGCTCCCGGCTGTTTTACTAGCTCAGTTATTTTGCAATTTATTTTCTAGTGAAAAAGCAGGGATTCATAAATATGGGTCAGGTATGAGTTAGATAGAAATAACATGATAACTGTTGATAAGCTTTTCACTGAGATAAACTTTCAAGAGGAGAGATACAGACAGTAAGACAATAAGCAGAAGACACCCATGCCTCCCCTGGAAGGCCATAAAGGAAAGCTGTTTTATAGAATAAGCCCATGAGACTTTGCAGCAAGTCTAAAGGATAAAACAGCCACAGTCAAACATAAGCACAGCAATAATTTCCCAATGTCCTCTGGCAACTACAAGTCCATTCAGAGATCACTTTATAAAAAGTAGTACTTGCTCAGTGCACAGAAAATGATGATGGTAGCATGCTCTGCTGTGCTTGTTGCAGGTTACTGTGATGGAGACTCCACTTCAAGGCAGCTTTTAAAAAGTTTACCAAGCTAACCATATCCTTTCCCCTCAGTTTGAAAACCTTCAGGTAATTCCTTTTTCCCAAAGCTTCACTCACCTTATTTCAATCTATCTCAGTTCAGGCATTTGGCAAGCTGGAGCTCTTCCATACAGCTAATGTGAAGTCACTCAGATTGTCAAATGGATTTGGGTCAACTGTTGGCATCTGGGAGATGTTAGCCTTTTTCTGCAATGGGAGAACAGTTACAGATATGCTTAAATGTTATTTTGATAAGGCAGTATTTAATAGTAGATGTTCTTTACTTAATGACCTGTGTTTGGGGAGGAAAGGAGTGCTCTGCATACAACAAAACAAGGTACTAGTTCGTCAAGGGCTAAAACACAGAGAGGAGTACCAAGATCTGTTGGATTTGCTGGAGCAGCAGGCTATGCAGCATCTTGGCCTTGTGTCTGGTTGGGCTGTGGTAATCATCTACTGTGTGGGACTAGACACAATAAAATCCCTGTGCCTACTATAGTCATTGTATAAGGAACAGAAGATAAAAGTGACTTCATGGTAGCTTTTGGTAAAACCACTCTTGCTGTCAGTCACTGGGGCAACAACAATTTCTTTTCTATTTGGTGATGAAGTTTAATCTTTGCTATTTAACATTTACCATCTACTCACGATTCCTCAGTTGCAGAAACAGCATCATCACGTTATGGGACCCTTCTATCCTTTTTTCAGGAATAATGTGTCACATTAATTCCAGCTGTGACTCCATCAATTGGTGGGCTTGCACCAAGAACAAATTTCACCAATAGCATTTTGGGAAAACTGGAAGCATCTATCTTATTGCACACAGAAGGCCCAGCTCTGCACAGAAAGAAGAAATATTTTATATGTAGGTTTTCCATCCTTTTCAGGCTTAAGTGGGAGAATAGAGTGCCATTTCCTAGCTTTATTTTGTTAGGATGTCTTGTCTGGTTTCTCCTAGGCATGGAATGAAGACTGAATGTAGATATTTTTCCTTTGAATGATTGACAGAATATGAGGTTAGACGAATCTATTTAGAGACATCCATCACTCTAGCATAAGGCATCTTAGAAAATATACTGACTTTGTAGTGGTATGTACGTACCTTTCCCCTGAGTACGATCCTATTCCTGTCGTTGCTAACAGAATAAAGAACAATCAAAATAACAAGATTCAAAATAAAACTCCTGAAATTCTTATGAAGCATGAAAGTATTGTGCTTCAAAATCCTAGACTGAGGAGAGAACAATATGTGCACAGTGAAATATCTGGAGGAAAAAATATAAAAGAAAGCAAACCCTAGTACTAAAATGAAGAAAACTGTTAAGAAACACTTTCTATGCATCAGTTTTATTGTAATCTAATAACTGCAGTGAAGTCATTCGCAATGGCACATATAACTCAAATGTTAACCAGGAAAAATATGAGAGGAGGGAAGTGGCCGTACATGAGGACATACAGGGAACTTTCAAAACCTAAAAAGAGCAAGAACTTTAGAATGGATCCAGCTCACTCAGAGGTATGCAAAATGTAATCAAACTTTTCCAGAATGAATATTTAATTAGTTTTAAAGGAATACGAACCTTGTGTTTATAATTTTCACTGACATATGCACCACTTGCTACAAATAGAAACAAGCAACACACCGTGGAAGTTCTTCCTCATCGATTTCACTCTGAGGCAAAAGTTTTTTGTACTGATTACTCTAAGTTTACCCAGACTGCTAAACCACCATTTCAGATGATTTCTCATCTGTCAGTTGAATTTAGCTGATATCCAATAGCTGAGCTCTGTTACCCAAATTCCTTTTCAGCCTCTAGAGTATTGTGGATCAATGTACCATACCTGTAGCTTCTGTATATACATTCAGGAACTCCAAATAATTTTTCTTTGCTTTAGTTCTTTAGTTTGATACTGTGTCGGTCTACTGTGTTATTTTAATTGGAAAATGAGAATTCTACTTATTCCTGAAAGACTATTCAATTACTGAAGAGATCTGCACAATATATCCAAGTATATACTAAACCAAATTTATGTGTTAAATATTGAATCTTAGTGTTATCTATGAGAACTTACATAGGGTCACTCTGAGGGTCACTGAGCACTGGAACAGGCTGCCCAGAGAGGTTGTGGAGTCTCTTTCTCTGGAGGTATTCAAACCCTACCTGGATGCGATCCTGTGCAACCTGCTCTACGTGAGCCTGCTTTAGCAGGGGAGTTGGACTAGATCTCTAGAGGTCCCTTACAACCCCTACCATTCTGTGATTCTGTCACTGTCTAGTAGTGAACTGCCACAATCTCTGAATTAAATTAACAGTTTGATTCAAGCAGAAGGGCACAAATTGTGTCATCAATGGGTTAAAAAGCCCATGTGACAGACATTTGACTCATTAGCTGCAGGGAATTTTTACTGAGCATTGAGACTTTATGGTCTTGGCGCAGGCCCTAAATTGCAACACACCCACCAGTGAATTTATACAACCAAGCCTCCTTCCTCAACTTGCCTTCAGTCCCAAAAAAGATGGAGGAATATGCTAGAAAAAGATAAGCAAAACTTCTTAAAATTGTTGAAAAGCGTTTGAGATACTAAAAAAACCAGAGTGTTTAAACACCTGGAGGAATGATAAAGCAGAGAATATGTACTATTTCTTGACATGTCATCATTCCCCCTATTTAATTCTTCACTATTGTAAAAACCAAATGAGATCCATTTATATATAAAACTTAATACTACCGGGAAGTAGAAAAGAAAACAGGGAAGAGGTTGATAATTCTCAAATTCCATTTTTGTATTAGGTTTATTAATGAATTAACTTTTTTCCAGTGTAGCATATTTTTCATGCAGCTTGAAAGCTGTTACAGTTTTTGACCTGTGTTGTGCTCTGTAAAACAAAAATTAATACCATGAAGAATATATAGCACAAAGTGTATACAACCAAGTAGCAGTAGGTGATTGTATTTCTGAAATTCAAAAATACTTTTGTTAAAAGACAGGAGCATGGTGTTGCAAGTTTGTACAAAAATGTTTTTAGAAATAAGCAGTAGAAATAAGAAATGAGGCAATACTTTTTTCTGATATAAATCAGATTATTTTGGCAATCAACAGATACAATCACTGAGCCTGCTCAAAATACAGATAATACTCATTTAAATATATGAGTAAAAGCATTCAGCATTAAATTCAGCTCTTCTATTTGACATGTTATTATGGAAGTAAATTGATCTGAATGTCTGAAATACCCATTGTCTGATCTGTTGTGAAATAATTTATGACTTTTAAAAATGGGAGCTAAGACCTAAGTATTGAGTTCCATATTTGTAGCATTTCATTTCACACAGGTCCTCAGATTTTCACAAAGCAAAGAATAGTGAAGGATTTAGTCTATAAGTTCTTGTTCTGAGCACTTATTTAATGGAACACGCTCAATAGTAAGCAATTAGATATCGGTTAGCAAACAAATTTCTGTGGCCATTTTCATTTGTGCTATCAAGACATACCCTACTGTATAAGTTCCGCATGTTACATCCCTAATTGCAGTACAGCTTCAACAGATGCATATGCACACACACACAGAGGCTTATCCTTTCTTAGGATATCATAATCTCATGCTGTGCTGCTGACATAGGCTAGTTTTCTGAAATAGAAAGCAACAAGACTGGTTGTGGTGCTAGAAATCTATATATATGTTAAGTTTTACAGAATTGCATTAATAATGGAAATAACAGAGCATACTCTATTTATTCATACACTTTTATGCAATTATTTTAATTGTATCAAAATAGCAAGTAGCTTTCCTATAAACTTGTAATGGGGACGAGGTCTTGTTTAGCAATCAGGATCTGTCACATCAGTCAAGATATTGGAACCTTACATGAGATTATATACTTTAAAGCATTCTGGTGGATCAATTTTTAAGTTAATTCTACTCAGCAGTCAACCTTCTTAGCCACTTTCAAAAGACTGCATCAAGTTCAATTTCAATAACTGCTGCCTTGTAAAAACGTGAATGAAAATGTGATATGGATGAACTAAACTCCACACTACTCTCATCTGGAATAGCTTCCCATGGATTGACTCATTGCATGATCTTAAAAGATTTCCATGAAAAGAGACTGCTTGATTTCTGTATAGAAATCTGAATCTAGAGTATGAGGCATATAAGCTGTAAAGAGAATGGGCCATATAACACCAATGCTATTTATGTACCATCCTGCTTGTTAGAAGCACAATTATGTAAGCAATGATGCTAACACGTAATTTCTACTTTTCCACTAGTCCGTCAACTTGGACATGGCTTTATTTTGGGAGTGGTAGTCTTCAAAGTCTTAGAAATATTCAGAGAAGTTGGTCAGCTAGTACATTACCTTTCTGTTACACGATTATTAAAAGCATTTAAACCAGCCTCATCAACTTCACCATGTCAGTTCTGTAAAACAAGGTACGTTAGATTATTCAATGAATAAATCAGTTTTAGGCACCCTGACTCTAAAATGGCTTGGTCTTGTTCACACTTTTTATTCCAGCAGGGAGCTTGTATCATTTGATTACAATATGGGCTGCTTGACAGGCTATGAATATGCCTGTGTTTACAGAACTCCAATGAGTATCAGTCATTATTGACACCATCTGTTTACTTCAGTGTTAACATTTCCATTCTGTTCTGGTTAAAGGTAAATGCTGAAGAGGCTTTCAAGGAGCTCTGCTGGATGAAGGAAATTTTGCCTGGATACAAAGATTGTTATTTCCTTTGTGCAAACATGCAAGGTTCCCACACACTTGACAGTAAAATAACTTCTTGATCAAATGAAACAGAAGGGTCTATTAATTTTTGGCACAGAGACTATAGGATTGACTTCCTATAATCAAAGGTGTCGTGCTTGCTGGAATAAAAATATATATTGCAGTATCTCCCTATGCAGACAGTTATTCTTTCTTCATGAGAAATAAGAAATGAAATGTCATGGGAAATAAAACTTGAATATAAAATGTGAGCTGTATTTCTATAGTGTGTTAATTATTAGGTGACAGAGTTTAGGAGGAAGTACATGAGTAGCTTATTTAAAGGAGGAAAGGGAAGAGTACAAGGATTAGCCAATTATGATACGTCATAATACTCAAACTAATGTTACTACTCTATGATACACGAGCAATAATTACCTGAACTGCTTTGAATCATTTACCAGTTCTGTATAATTTATAGGTCAAGCATTATGAAACTTCTAAAGTTAGAAAAAATAAACTGAAACTATAAGCACTGTAGCCTTTTCCAATGATTCCTTTGTTACACTATGCAATAATGAAAAAAGTGCATATGAGCATGTAGTAATGCGTTTGCCGAGATGGAGTTCTTAATTTCCTCTGCATTCCTGAATTTTGTTTTTCACATAACTCTAAATGGCAGAAATTTCATTTGTAAGCTGACAATTGGCTAATGAGGGCACATACTTTATTTCCTTTTTTCTTTATAGTAGTGTCACTGAAATGTCTCAGGAAAAGGACTGGAACGTGTGGAGTTCTGGATGATAAACATACCCTGCTTAGATGAGTCAGAAGGATGATCTATCTTTTAAATTGCAGCATAGAATACAGATGCAACCATCAAGATGTGAGTAAGCATTGAAAGCATTTTGGACATTGTTGCACACAACATTGTACAAGGTAATATGTTCATAACGAAGTATGTATGCTTTAAGATGCCAGAGTTCAGCTCCCAGGTTGATTAATTGCTTCATCAATCTGCTTTCCACACTAAAATAACTTGCTGACATTCTGACCAGCAGGTTTTGAAGTCACTAAGTATTCAGTGCTCACTAAGCATTCTAAAACTCAGTTTTCAGAGGTCATATTTCACAGAAGTAATTTTTTTTTTGCTACTTCCAGTATAATTAGTGCAGCATGCCATTTTTTTGAATGTAGCTTTAAATGATAGTTCCAAATTATTACTTTGACACACTTTCACTCATTTTTATTAACATTATTTGCTATCCTATTCCTGTTTTCTGGCTTTTTAGTCTTCTTTCTGCAAACAAAACACTCCATTTACCCAAAGACAAAAGGCAGATCCTTCTGATCTTCAGCACATTTACTAGCCCAGTGTGTAGCAAAATTAATGTCTTAATTTTTTTTTGCACTGTTGAAGTTCTTTAGGAGAATCAGACTGAAACTCATTCAATTACACTCTGTCTAGAACATGCTGAATGCACCAGAACCCAAGTATATTTGCAAATGTCATCTCTGAAGTGTCCAGACAATAGTGTTTGTAAAGGTAATGCCCTTATTCTCATTCTCTATTTTTGATGACTCCAATATTTAATGGCATGCTGTTGTTCAAAATCATGTTGTGAATAAAAATAATTAACCTACTTAGCTTGGGCCAGAAAAAAACACCAAAAAATGACAATGAAATTTGGGTCTCACATACATAGTCCATTTCTTCTTCATTACAATTTGCTTTCTCAAAAAGTTATGAAAGGCACTTTTTGGAAAATGTTTCCTTTCATCAAAATCAGTGCCCATTATTAAATATTAAAATGTGTAATATTCACTGAAAGAATAATAGAAATTAAGTATCTATAGTATTTAAAAAATACTTTCTCATACTTTCAAAAATGAGGTAATGTTAAGGAACTAGCAGAGCCCAAAGCTGTAAAATTAAATCAAAATAAAAATGAATGGGTTTCCAGATTCACTTAATATTGTACTGACATTTGGTAATTAAGGAAAATATGGTCAGAAGTCTATAAAGCAGAAGGTAATATACATAGAGCAAAGCTGGAAATATTGCTAGTGAATGTAAGCCAACTGTTTCAGCTACAAAAATAAAATAAAGTTAGTAGTTAAAAATAGTTACTGTTCTTTGTTCAAGAGAAATCATAATTCACAGGAGTCTAAGGAAATTTGGAGTCACCACAAATAACACTACAAAGAGGTGAAATGCCTGCTTTCCTACTGTAGCACTGTCCCTGACACAGGGTATGGTTTTAATCAAGTCATTTATGTTTCCTAGTTTTATTTGATGCAAATGGAATTAACATTTGTTTACTCCACAGAAGCTCACTGGTTAAAGGGATATGTATTATCAGGAAAATTAAAAAATGATGTGACAAAGAATGGTGAAGATACTGAACTGTGATTCTGGGCATATGCTTTTTAGATCTGTCTTTAGATGTATCTTTTACGTCACTTTGGTTATTTCACGTCTTCTGGCTTTTTTTTCTCCTATGATTTGGCTCCCAAATTGGGGGTTTTGTCATCCTCAAAAGCTTTGCAACTATTATTATGTGAACCAGTACAAGAGTACAGGAAAACCTAGTGATGACGGCTGCATGCAGGCAGTACTTTAATCTTGTCATGTAAAATGTGTGAGAATATTGACATTTACAATGGGGCTCTAGAATTGCCCCTTGGGGATCGCTACAGCCTACTGTGAAGGTACAGTTCTGGAAAAAGGGAGGATTTCCTTCTTCCCTTTCTTCCCTTTCCTCTCTAGGCTGATGAATGAAAATTACCCAATATTAGCAAAACTTTCAACCGTTTAACTACTGCACTTTATATTCATTGAAACCTGCTAGAGAGTGTTCACATAAACTGCTAGATCTGCTGTGCTGTTAACCACAAGGAAAGAAATGGGGCTAAGCTCCTCAGTGAAAGAGGGCTGACGGCTGCCTTGTCAGCAAGTACATCTGTGGCTGGAGAAGGATGCTTGTATATGTCTTCAGGTTACTGGAACTGGGCAAGAATCCTGCACTGATTCTTGAAATTGTTCAGCAGCTCAATCTAGGCCACCTTCATTTTGTAGCGCAGCCTGTCAGAAGTAGATTTAAGAGTCTAAAGCTGTGGTTCATTTTATATTTCTTTTCTGTCTTCTAGTAAGGGCATCTGGCCTCTACTTGACATACTAATGAAATTAAGTATGTGTACACAGAACAGGATATGTCACTTACCTAATTAAGGCTAGGAAAAGACTGCCTTAAAAAGAGCATCTTCCAGAAGCTAGGAGTTGTGAAACATAGCACCTGTAGTAAATAGAAAGAGATGTCATTTTTTTCTGTTGATGTAGGTCTCAGTTTATCTCTTTCTCTTACAGTGTTATTACTATTCTTTCTTCATGCTAAGGTATTTTATGTCACAGAGACAAAATTTGGCATCTTTCTCCAAACAACTGCTCAAATTGGATGCCATTCTAACCTTCCAAGCATTGTAAAAGATATTACATGGTTTGTAATATACAAATCTCTTTGGCACAAAGCCCAAAGATATGCAAGCAGGTCATCTCCTTATATACTCATCCATCTTGGAAAGCTGTTTAAGTTATTTGTGGAACAGCACATTTTCGCAGAATAGATACACATCTTATTTAATTGAGCAGAGCTGTAAGTACATTCAGCTAGGCTGGCTTTCCCTGCAGATGCCTGTACTGTGTACAATATTGCACTCTGTGGACATGCAAATTTTTTTCACAGCTGTTCAAACATTGCCTTGAAACATTGAAATGATCTGGGCAATTAAGTTATAGGAAAAAATAACTTACATTCATTAAAGATCTGTATCCTTTAATATTTTGAATTCTCAGAGCAGGAATGTGATAGGAATGCAAGGGTGAAAATCCAAATTTTTAAATAAAGACTTTTTAGAAATTGAAAGCACATAACAACCATTATCCTGATTTACAAATGGGCAAGTGAAACAAATGTTTTCTAAGAGAAAGAACAGCAAAATTGGTAAACTGAGAAAATATTGTTTTCTTCTTTTTCACATTACTTACTGCATTATTTAAGTCACTTTTTTTAAACATAAGCAGTAATAAACAATAAGAATGTATGGCTTGCAGTTCAGATTAGCTACACTCAGACAATGCTGAAGGGTCCAAGTAATGTGAGTAAGACTGATAGTGATCATTGTAATACAATACTCTGAACTTTCTTAATGGAAGCATTATAGGTGCTTTTCAAGCAATGAGCTGTGGAAACTCACCACCTAGCAGTACCCATTAAACTCACTTTACCAGCAGACCAAACACAGGCTGACCAAGAGTTCCACAAAAAAAGTGTGGCAAACACGACTAGAAACCAGCTCTCAGCCCAGATTAGGGATACAATCTGATTTCTCTATCTTTTCCTTTCTGTGAAAGTAGCAAAATGCAGCTATTCTGTCAGTGCTCATAAAGAACGGAACTATTGTATGTGCAATTAAATAGGTTGTCTGGAATATTAAAGAGATCTCCACATCTATAGGAGTAAACCCTGTATTTCTGAAGGAAGACATCAGTATCCTTTTCCTGTAAATAAAGTCCACTCTTATTTGACAGTAAACCTGTAAAAAAAAAAAAAAAAGAAAGAAACCTGTGTTTCTTTAACTTTTTGTTGAAATTACCTACTATCAGTTTGCTGAGGTATTCATAGAATTAAAACTGTCCCACCCTCTACTAGTTGTGCCAACTGAGAAGCCAGGCAGCGAGCAGGCATGGAGACAGTTACCACCAGTTGTCATCTTCCTTGGTGCAAAACTCTACTGATTGAGTAGTCTCAGAGTCAAAAAGGATTGTGTTCCCATTGCTTGAGACTGTTTTGCGGTTTGCACACAATTGGAAAAAAAGGTGGGGGCAAGGAAAGGAGCTTCTACTGATGGCAGTCTTCCAGTTGTAGTCTGAAAGAGGCAGCTTGTGCCTGTCTTCATTGTCCAGGTAGAAAATCACTGTGTTCACTGGCCTGAGCTGAAGCTTCCTGAAGATGAGAGCTGTAACTGAACAGAAACTCAGGATTTCAGAACAATTTCAGTACAATGACGTATAATTATTAAGTTTTTCTTACGTTCTCCACTGGAAATTAAAACAGGGACTGAACAGATCCATTGCACATTAGATTACTGTACTACAATTGCCATACTAGTAAATATGTTCAACAACTATACAGTAATTTATATATGTTAGAAACACTATATAGTAGTTTAGTCTGTATTAAAATCAGAGTTGTTTATACACTTGCTTCGTTTTCCTCCTCCTGAACTGTTAGTCAGCAATTGATGTCCTATTTATAATATCCACTATTGTTACTGTAATTTCCCTCCAAGGAGTGATACCAGAACTTGTTGATACTGGGCAGAATAACTGCAAGGTTTTATGTTCACCAGTATAAACCTGCTGTTCAGGAGATATTTTGCTACTTTTAAAATTCTAGCAATTTTCCCTTTTTAAATTCTTTTTTTTAATGTGACAATTTTATGTTGCTAGTGAATTCATCCTTCACCCTATAGCAGATGCAGCGTAGCCTACAGTGCGATACAGACACGTCTATTGATTTTACTTTGCACAATAACTACCACGTCATCATAGTTCAGCTGAAACTAATGGAACTAATTAAGCAACAGGGACATCCAAGTCAGAGAATCATAGATCTGCAGCTGTAAAGATCTATCAGTCCATCTGTTTTATCTTCCTGTCAGATCAAGACTTTTCCATGCAATATATCTTCTTTTGTTCACTATGCTTCAAATTGTGCTAAAAGATTGGGGCTTTCACAATTTGCCCCAGGAGATCGTTCCACAGCATAATAAATCTCATTGTCGTGGATCTTTTTCTGCATTCAGCAATATTATACTTCTTTAAATGCAGGCCATTTTTCTATTTACAGCTTCTTGCTCTGTCTGAAGAAAGGCCTCCTTTTCACCACTCTAAGTATTAGCAGGGAGCCTTCTTTTGCCACAGATCTCCCATTAAGTCAAGCAGCAGTTCTCCTTTGGTAGGCCTCCACAGAAGGCTTTTTCAAAATGAAATTAGACAGTTTTGTATGTAAGAGGTAATTAGCCCAGCTACTACAGACACATTTTAGCAGAAACTGAATGGTCCTCCACAGAGTTTCATCAGGAGGTTGCATGGCTGCCTCTTTTCCTCATTCTTTCAAACTCGTAGGAAGCATTGCACATAGAATTGCATTTGATGCTTTTTTAGGACATATCAACCAGCCTTTCCTAACATTTGATCAAAAATTAAGGATAGGAAGAGAGAAGAGCTTGTGGATAGCAACAACATTTGAATAGGAATTAGTATGAATAGAGAAGTCCCTGAAATGTGAAAGGGGTAGCTTGCCGTTTCAGAATAGACCTGAAGAAGGAGCAGGAGTCTTCAAGTCATAAAATTTATTTAGAGATGAAAGGAAGCGATGCAGTGCTGCTCTGCAGCTCTGCTGAGTTCTGCCCAGCCGATTGTAAATTTTCTTTAGTTTTGAATTTGTAACAGAAGCTCAACATAGGTGATTGACCCTGATTTCCAATTTAGGCATAAAATTTATGTGTATTTCTAATTATACTGCAGAACAAGTGTAGCTGTGATGATTGATATGAAATAAGACAAGGGGGAACACCTAACTGGAAAAGAAGTTACTGCATTTTAGGCTTTACTAATAGCAAAAGAAAGGACATTGTAGCTTTAAGTCAATCCCTTAGTCTGAATTTATTACCTTTATAAACTGCAGTATATTTCTGAGAAGGAAAGACTGATTTTTTAAGAAAAAATGGCTAAGAGACATTTATGCTATTCCTGTTTCTATGGCTTATCTCTGATCTCAGGATTTTTATAGTTTAGTTAATGTAACTCTGATATTAATTTCTGAGAAAGACATCTTGAGTGACTGTTTCAGCAAATGTTGACTGCTTCCTTGTGAGATACAGCCAAAATGTTTTATAGAGTTTCCAACATCTGCTTATGAAAATTGAATCACTCTGGTTATCGGAGTTGAAAGATGTCATTCTCCAAGTGGGATTTTATTACACTTGGTTTATTCTATTATAATTCATAACTTCAGAACTAACGAAGTTGAAGTATCTGTCCCGGTGATTTATAGGAGACTACAAACCACATCTTTTGATTCTCAACAACATGCTACCTTCTTCTCTGTGTTTTACTAGTTGATTTACTATGATCTAGCTCTCAGAAACATGGTTTCAGTCTGAGCATACCGCCCAGCCTACTTTAGCTTTGAAGATTAATTGTTCCATTTAGAATGCTTTAAATCAAAATTTGGGTTGCACTAAAACTCACAATTTCTTTATAAAAAACCAAGTGCTCCATTTCTGATATACCAGAAATCAGCACTAAGAAAACATAATGAGTAAGAGACTGATAAAATGTATAAAATATTTATTATTGGAGGAGTAATGTTTTTGACAGATAATGAGATTCTTCTTTTCCCTGGTTCATCCTAAATGTTCTTTCTGGTTTGTGGGATTTTTTTGCAAGAATATAATTATCTACCTACTTCCTGTTTGCTATTGAGGCTAGGGAAACTTAATGGATGAAGGACAAACAGGAAGTTGTGGTAAACACCTTCAGTACTGCTACTTAACCTTGTTATAAATCCTTTAATAACCACCAGCTCCTCTGTTCTTATCATGCACTTCTAGGCTTAGCTGGCTAAATCTTCCTCCTTTTTAAAAACTTCTTGGTAAAAGTAGCTTCTTTCTTGCAAAGTCCTTCCTAAAGACCAAGAGCCTGGACCTAATCACTTTCTTGCAAAGTCCTTCCTAACAAGCCAAGAAGTTGTGCCCCGACATCTTGCTATCTCAAGGCATGGCTGCTCCTGCTTTGAGTTAATCTCACAAACACACGTATGCACTATAAATGGGAAAAGGCAAATGTAATTCAGTATAAGAATAATTTGACCTGAATCTACAACTTAAAAAGGAAAAATAAGAACAAGAAAAATCCTTTGGTGTTTCAAGATATTGTAGGGGATATGTAGAAGTCAATCTAGGAATGATATGGCAAATTGTCATAGATTATTCTGGGTCTCCTAAAATTTACTGCATCTCACATGCTGGCATTATTTAATAAAAAGATGTTTCCGCATTGATGAACTGAGAACATTTTGGAACCACATTGCTGTGAAAGCAAGTACAGGGATTCAGAGATTTAGCTAGAAAAAAAAAATCACTACCTTAAAAAGAATAATATTAATTTTCAGCATGCAGAGAGCACAGAGGAAGGGAAACAAGTCATGATCTTCAACTATTTAAGGTGGAGGGTATTGAATTACTCAATTTAATTTGAGCTTACTCATGGTCTTGCGTCCTGTAGGTCTCAGGGATGATGAGGCTAAAATGCCAAATGGGATGTGCTAGATAAAAGCTGCAGAATTTATGCAAGTGAGTTTTCCTAGCACATCTGTGACCCCTTTTGACTTCATCTTAGTTACAAAAGAAGCAGCAATAGTAAGCTTCCAGAAGAGCTCCGAAAGGTCCTACGCTGCTCTTGTGAAAAGCAGAAGTTGTGTAGCCAGCGGCAGCAAAGAAATCTGGTTCTTTTTTTTCTTAAACTTTGCTTCTTCAACTGTCACTTTAACTTTAAGTATTTTTCTCCTTCAAGGAGGTCCTCCAGGATTTTTTCTTCCCTGTCTCACCACCATGACTCAAGTGAGAAAAGAATGTAGTCTGCAGTTTAGCTAGTATGTTTTCATCAAGAGGCTTTTCTAGAAAGAAAAGATATAAAATGAAATTGCTTAGTTTAGCATAGATTAGGGCTTTCTGGTACTTAATGTGTATATAGATGAATTATTAACCTTGGGGGAAAGGTAGCAGTGTGTTCATACTAACAACTTATCAGAGTATTGGAATTTTTTCCTAGTGCACATTGCCCGTTGGGGAGCCATTACAACGATAATAATGAAGAGCTCACTAATTCATATGACTTCTTGCTTTATTGTCATAACCTCTCCAGCGTACATACGGCACATACCATTGTGAGTAACCATAGCAATCACCCGCAATAGGGGCTATGATACTGTTGCACTGCAAAGTGCTACTACTTCGTTATACAATGCTAATCCCTTATCATCATTACTATCGCTGTGCTAACGTTCACCTGAATTTAGAATAAAAGCTTCAGCACCTCTCAGATGGTGTTTGTGTACCTTGATCTCCATGTAGACTAAATTTAAACAGAGCAGTAGGCTCCTGTTTGGTTGGGATTTTATTTACATGAACTAATTTCTTCTCATGGGGAAGGTGGTTTTATGAATTCTTCAAAAGTGGATGCCTCTGGGCTGAAAATAATGAAGTTTCTGGGAAACTGCACATATAAAGGTACAATATTGATATGCAATCTGCAATGTGGGATCTATTTCTGAAGAAAGCTTTGTTAAGGAAACATTTAGTTTTAATATAAAAATATTTCTTTAATATTTCAGTTGATTTTCCTTTAAACAAAATTGTTTATTTTACTTCAGATAAATATATCAGCATTTTAAAAAATAAGAAATCTTTTGCTACCTTGCCTATTACTTGTTACATTTTCTAAAATCTAAATAAGATAATTCAGATGGTATCTCTTGACCTTTAAAGATTTTTTTGAACCAGTAAAGTACCAGAAACAGTGGTTTCTAATAAGAGTAGGTAGTTTAAACAGTTAGAAGAGTTAAACCAGCTTTTTACATCTGGTCTGTTTGCAGATAGACTTGCTAGACTTGCTTTAAAGGTAGATTTTTTTTTTTTCCATGTCAGTTCATTAAAGTATTCTAGTTCAGAGAATAATTTAAAGTAGACAATTGTCTGAGGAACTGAAAAATTGGGAAAACTGTTTTTCTCGTATGGTACAGCTGTAAATGAGGAGTGAGAACTAGCAGTACCATAATCCAGGATAACTTGGAGCCTGGAAAGGTAACTCACTAATTGAAAATAACATTTCCCTTTTTTAGAATAAGCATGTAATTTTATTTTTTTTTCAGCAATATGTTGTGTACAGAAAGGTTGGACTCTTGTTAAATTGTGAGCTTGAATTGCAAATTTAAAATTCTTTTTTTAGGCTTTCCTGATTAAAGTCAAAGTATCAGGTAAAGTTTGAGACAAATCACAAGTAAAAAGGAATAATCTACTAAATAAATGTAAGTTAGCATTTGTTAATTTGTAACTACTCTAAATTAATAAATACATACTTTATTGTATATAGGACAGTCAGATTTTAAGAAAAACCAAATTACTTTTTTTTTTTTCTGTTTATTTGCTGATCCTCTTTTGTACTGTTTCATCTTGCTTCAAGTCAGTTTAAGGCTACGATTTCCCTCCAAAGTATTTCCATTTTTGACAGCAATGTAAGAGAAGCCAAATTGTAGCTTACTAGAAATTCAGAAAAAAAGAAAATACATAAAAGGCTTTTGTACACTAGACAGTATTTTCAAGGGATAAATATAAAGGTAGCACAGATCCTCCAAGGTGACTCTACCTCTGAATAGGTGGCAAGCTGTTATTTCCTCAGTGTCACGGCTGGACTGCCTGCTGAGGGACGGCACGCCTTGTGATGAAGAGGGCCTTCTAACAGGAGCCTGATGCACCATTCAGTTGAAAAAGGTGCTTGAAAAAAGATTATCAAAGCATAATGCCTTTATGAAGTGTGGCATTTTAAGCACATCTCTGAAACCCCTTTCCCCATGTCCTTTTAAGAGGAAAATATACCTCAAGGGAAAAAGAGGGTATGTCACAGTATCTTGCCTGGCAGGTAATGGTGCACAGATGAGGAATCTTTCACAAGGTGTATTCAGGAGGATAAAGAGAGAGATTTTACTGGGTTCTAAACACTGACCTGTCAATCCCTCCATTAGCCCAAATATCAGGATATGTGTATAATCACATCAAGGAAAATTTCAGCCAGTGATTGAATCTGAAAATCCTTGAACAATTTAAGCTACTGAGTGCGGCTTAATTATACTCTGCTTTGACCCAGGTGTTCTCCAAGCACAGAAAATAATCCATGTGCAGATGGTCATCCATTCACTGAAATGTCACATACCTTGGCAGCACCAGATCATTTACAGGGTGTTTTTCTACCCTGGACCACGGCATGCATCACTGCAAATGTTTAGTTCATACCACACAGAGCACACAGACTCTCTTGTTCCACATCAGTAGCCTTATTTGCCCCTTCAGCTAGCAAGTGCAAGTGAATGTCTGTTTTTTGAAACAGAACTGGCCTATAATGATTTGCAGAAATCTAAACTCAGCAGTAAATCAGAAAAGAAAAAAGACCCAGTTAGTGAATTTCCTTTAATAAACTGAGAGAAAATAGAATTTTCCCTTTTCTTCTTTTGGCATTGTGTCTAAAATAAACTTTCATTAAAGCTTACCCTGTCTGCAGCCCAGCTCCAGTGGTTTAGACAAATGCCTCAAGAATAGAGCAGCAACACTATGCAATGAAGTGTTATCAGATCACAGTGGTAGAATAAAAGAAAATTTAAAATGTTTAAGCCCTTTCAAAGCCCTCAGATTATTAGCTGTAAAAAATCCCGAACCTGATGCCAGATGTAATGCTGACATTTTTCAGTCAAAACCAGGGCACTTGACATTAGTATGATCTAATTTCTGGCACTGCCATGCATCATCAGAGCTATAGTTTAAGTGCCTCACTTACAAGCTTTCTCCAGGCAGCTGGGATCTCCAGCCAGATTTCATCTCCCATGAGCTACCACAGTGTGCCCAAGACATTGTGCCTGTTTGGGCAGGCTCATAAGGAGATGACTTATAACTTAACTTTCCACTGTGAAAAAGATTTTGGAAATGACAATTATTTCCTCAAAACTACATTCAGGGTTAGAACTATTTTGTTCTTATATAAGTTTCCTGACCCATACTAAAGTAGCTGTTGTTAATAACTTAGAATATATTTATTGCTAAAACTCCAATGTAATATAAAAATACCCAACTAATAACAGAATTTAGGGAAATTAATACACAGCAGTAGGGAACTGGTTTAATTTGCTCTTGCAAGATTTAATCTGACTGGAAGTTTCTTCTATACTGCTATATGTGAAAAACACACTTTATAGAACAGTAAGGTGATGTGAGATTTTCCCTTACCAAAACAGTCAAATGGAAGGAGCCCAAAACCTTCATAAATATTAGTGAGGAATTAGTGGTTTAGTCATTACCTGGGCTGTAGTTCTGGGCCATGGAAAGCTTTACTCTTTCCAGTCTTCCATTCTTCCAAATTTGAATCATAATTTTAATCCCCAAAAGTTTGGGACGTTGTTTAAAAGATCAGTGTTTAATGAGAACAATCCATCATCTGCTTGTCAACTTCACCTGTAATGCTGTTGTGATCTATGTAGTAATAATGGATTTTTGAGACAATCAATAGCATGGATACATACATTTCAGGCTGCAAGAGTAAGGAAAGGATAGCTAAACAATATGGTCTGGCAGATGAATGATTCAGCTGACAAGAGGAAGAATTAGAAAATGCTATGCAGTAATAATCCAATTGCAATTTTACCACCACACAAGTTAACGTTTCTCAAATATAAGTATATATCACTCAGTCTCAGTGTAAAATAAACACATTAAACAGATTAAAGGACAGGTACTACAGTATGGAATTGCAATTCAATACTGTATCCTGGGGAATAAAGACTTCCATTTACAAGAGAAATATCTGGCTTTTGCTTGTGAGTGGCTTTTGCTTTACCCATTAAACTGTCTTTATATCAACCCACGAGTTTTCTCACTTTTACCCATCCGATTCTCTTCCCCATCCCACTGGAGGGGAGTGAGTGAGTGGCTGGGTAGGGCTTAGTTGCCAGCTGGGGTCGAAAGGTGACACTGCTAAAGCTCCATTAGGCATTTCATCAGGTGGTGATGAGCATATCAGTATTTAGCTTATTCATAGTGTATTAGTAAATTTAAAAAGCTTTGCTTTATGCATTCACTGCCTACAGAAATTGCTTGATGGTATTAGTTGCCCAAATTCTTGTGGTACAGTGAGGGAAGTTAGCTTTCCACACATACAGAGTGTCTCAGGGACACATGATGCATGCCCTCAGTTTCATGCTATGAAAATGTCACTCTGAACTGAAAAGAAATGAGCTCACACACACACACTTATACACAACACTGTCTTAGGGACATAACACATTGCATGGGGGCGAGAGGCCTCAGGTGATCTGCAGTTATTTTGACAGGATCTATCTAGCCACAAGACAACAGTCCTTGGACCTGTTTTATTTATCAATATAGTACAATTATACTTACCATCTGCTGCTTGTCTCCCAGTATGTATGAAACTAGCTTAGTTTCACTTCCGTTCTTAAAATAAGGTTGAATGAGCTCCAAGAATTAATTTTCTCAGCTCTACTGAAGGTTCAGTTCGTTGAGATTGTGACCTCAGGAAAGGGTAAAAGAAAATCTGCTAAGTTGTGCGGATAGCATATTTTCAAATATATAATTTACTATTTACTAAATAAGGAGAGGTTACAATGGTTCCTGGGATAAACAACTTTATGGGCAATAAAAGAGAAGCTTAACTTCAAGTGTCTCTACAATCCTTCTCTTGCTTAATTATATATCCTCCTTTACCCCAGCAACACTCCATTTTTGCCTTGGTTACTTAAGGAAACAGGCTATGTAAGGACTTCTTTTTTTTCAGAAGCCATTACCTTTTAAAGTGTACAGAGATCATCTGAAATCAGTTACAAATCTGCAATAAATTACTGCACTGATGTCTTAACACAACTAAACCCTTAGGCATTCTATTAAATGCTAAATGAAAAATGAGATCTCTGCACCATCTAAGTCAGTGACCCAAATTCTCGGGTAGTTCTATTTGTAGTGTGTACATGCATGCACAAATATGTGTATACAAGGTCCTTCAGACATTATAACTCTGAGTCTCACCACAAAATATTATAGATGACTTTTATATATGGAATTAATGTCAAATAATGCTTGATCAGAAGTATGTGCTGGCAACAAATGTTATGATAGTACTTCAAGACCTGTGAATATGATCACATTTGCAGTAAAGGTTTAGGAATAAAACCACACAAAGATAAGAGGAATTCTTATAAGTGCAACTAATTAATATTTTATTAATAATAATGTGGGTATGCTGCTGTGTTACTGAATGTGAGTATCCTATCAGCTCCTCCTAGTTGCTAACAAGCTAGATGCAAATGCCTGTCTTCTAAAAGTGTGGTATGGGTATGGTCAAATATCTACACCGGTAGTAGGCACTGTGCAATCTGCGGAAAGTAGAAAGTAGAGTTAATTACACAGAGCACTAAAAAGAATACAAAGAGTTCAATTATCAAGCACTCAGCAGTCTGGCTTGCCAAAATGTAGATTAATTCTGTAGTCTTTGTTCAGTAGTGCTGTTGGAAGGAGAGCTTGCAGTAATCTGACTAAGTTTTCTGAAGTATGACACCTTTTTATACTGCTCACTCCTGGACACATTGCTTTTATAACTCACGCAGAGGTTTCCTAGGTTTTTCATATTTGCTAATTTGTAAAAATCTAGGGAAAGTTAAAGTGAATATTAAGATCAAGGTCCTAAGGAAAAGTTGCTTACTGAGGAGAAATACCACCTACATAATTAAGATTATATTTAAGGCATGTGATCTCTGCAGTTCTAATGGTGTAGGTAGTGATCAAGCCCAAACATACCCAAGAGTACCAAGGCTACAGAACACGAATGGAAAGATTGTTGTCTAACATTAACAGCGTCTTGAGGTGATAATTACAGATGAACTGTGAACTTAAAATCCTGGATGTTCTGGAGTCTGCTCAATCCATTTTCTGTCAGTCATAATTTTCAGGCCAATGTTCATATATCAGCTAACTCGTTTGAATGGTCCTTCACTGTATCATTTAGCAACTGTTGACTGTAAGCATCAATCATTAAGGTAAGCAGCTTTTGCTGGAGTTGCAGTAAAAGCCATTTTTCAATTTTGAAAGAAAGTCAGTGGCAAGGCTACCTGATATTGTAACAATCTTTCTATATAACCTTTTATGCCAAAAACCTTGATTTAAGAGATGGTCACCCTTTAGGACAAAGAAACAGAAACAACATTTAAGACTGCTTCTTATTACAAGCAGTCTGAATATCAAGTGTTACGAACTACTGATCTCGGGCCAGATGGTATAAGCCAAGATTCATTTTTACTCTAGCTACTTAGAAGAACTCAGGAGCTGACCTCCTTGTTTTGCAAGTATTTATTTAAATTAATAACAAAGAAGATGTTTATTCAAGCATATTGTGATTTGCTGCAGTCAGTTTGTAAATAGAGGCAAAACCAACTTTAGCCTTGTTTTTATACACCTTGGAAAGCGTATGTATTAGAAAAGATAACCTTAGAGTTCAGCTGCAAAATAGAAGTTCAAGTGCCATCATATAACTGAATATCCACTTGGTTTGTATGCATCATTTTTAATTTCTACCATTTTTTGAAATGGTTCCTTTAAATAAATAGCCAACCCCAAAATTGCCCAGAAGGAAACGTGCAGCTTTCTCAATCTGCATGTAAATTAGCAAGTAGAAAAGAAAATGAATGGATTTTTCATATAGGATCTATAAATCATAGGACCTGACGGAATCAGATTAACTAGGTATTAAAGGTAGATAGTTTTTGGCATTGCTGCTTAACTGATAATTTTATGGCAAGAAAGTTAGGCAAGCAGCAGGTGAGAGAGAGAGAGTGAGCTGAATTGAAGATCAAAGAATATGCTGCCTTCCAGAAGACAACTGGGCTATGAGGGCAGCCTATCAGTCTTTGAGATGG
Organism: Eurystomus gularis; assembly: GCA_013400335.1. NCBI lineage: Eukaryota > Metazoa > Chordata > Aves > Coraciiformes > Coraciidae > Eurystomus > Eurystomus gularis. The sequence goes on along the minus strand of VZZY01010181.1, from coordinate 49,842 downwards.
CAGTCTATGAGCCTCCATGAAAGACATTTAGATCAACCAGCTTGGCTAGAGCTATAACAGTGAGGCCAAACGGCATTTAATCACATGTGTTTTCATTCTGGTATATAATTACTTCTATGTCTCCAGTTTACGCTGGAAAAAAAACTTGGGTAAAATCTTCAATTTGAAGTATGTTTAAAAAGAAAAAGAAAAATGAAAAAACAATCCCACATCAGCTGTTTGCAAAACCAATGCAACTAGTTGAGGAACTTATGTTTTGACACAATGCTTTTGACTTCAGTTGACATTTAAAGATTTTTGTTCTATACTTATGAAAAGATGATACTTTTCTGCTTGATGAGATCAAGTGCATCATTTGCAGCCCTGTGAGCATGAGAAGAGTGTCTAGTATCCATTACTAGCTCAAATGTTGCTTTTCTAGTTTTGCACTGATGTTAATTTGTAAAGTTATGGCAACAAAAGCTGCAGTCATGTTGAAATGAACCCTTTTTTAACTGATTGTGCTCTTGAAGTTATCTCATCCTCCAAGAAAATCCATCAGGTCTGGACAGTGTTATCATTTAACATCTTCTCTTCTGGAATGTGCATACATCGAAAAATAAATTTTGCCACACACTTCCATTATATGTCCACTGACTGACAATTTGCTTACAATCTGCTCTTGCCTTCTGAATCTTGTTAAGTTGGAATTTTTCGGTCAGTGAAAGATGGTTTTACTTTCCTGAGTCCAACACAGAACAAAGGATCTGCCACACAGCTATTCTTAAAAACCACAAGAGTCTCTATGAAGGTTAAACAGGTGGCTTTTCTTTTTGTTCTTTCTGCATCACATTCAGTTCCCTAAATATAATGCAAGTTGGATCTAATTCTTTATTTCCATTAAAATGCTCCACTTCCTGTTAGATGCTATTCTATCAAACCAAAATTGTTGATTTTTTTATTAAACAGATCCTGATATAACATCTGTGTCCTAGGTTCCATATCTCATATGTAGCGACTGCAGACCACACCACTGTGTCCAACTTGTCAAGAGTCTGACAGGTAAATCAGGTATCAAAGAGTAAAATAAAGACCATCTACTTTTCAGCTGAAAATCTCAGAGCAGAATTGTTGGGCTTTATTCTCCACTTTACAATACTGATTCTGACAGTTACTAATCATTTACACAGTTCAAAGAACCAAGTCCTACACTACTTGCCCAGTGTAAGCAACAGTATGTGACAAAGGCGTGGCTTTGCACCCCATAGGATGAAGTTTATTACTAAATACTGGCTAAAAAACCCACCCACACTATGGGTAAAAGTTTTGCTTATGCTCCCGAAGATCTGTGCCACATACATGGTGGATTTGAAGACTGATGAAATAAATTTCTTAATAAACTTCTAGTCGGTCTCTTTAATGATCCCATTTCCTCCAAGTTTTTAGAAAAGCTGGCCTTGGAAAAACTAATTCAGTAACAACTTTTTCATGAACTAGATCTCTAAATTGAGCTGGGGTAAATGGCAAACTGATTTTCAGCTAACTGCTTCTCATGTAGTTCACACTTCTGAGCGCATGGCTGCAAATCTGCTGTTTGCTAGGCTGGAGTGACTATTAAATTTTGTAATTAGTGGAATGTAATTATTTCCTGTAATGGGCTGTAAATTCACATTATGCCATAAATCATTCTTATGTACACTTAAGGATTTGTTACTCTTTTTAGCAACTGACTAGCATATTTACTGAGCACAGAAATGTTCAACTGGAGTACCCTGTGGGTTACTGGGAAAGCATTAGTTGTTCCCAAAATGAAATCTTTTCGGTGGGGGGAGGTTAACCATAGGAAAACCACCACTGCAATTAGACTTGAGAACCAGATTCAGCAAGGTATTTAAAAAAAAAAAAAAAAAAAGGTGTATCAGTTCCATAGGCATCATTTATTGTTCTCATTAAGGCTCTTAAATGCTTTCTTAAATCATATTCTGAAATAAGAGTCCAGGAGAGAGAACTGCTGTTATGACTAAAGAAGATTTCTCAGCAAGGATAGCAGCTTTCTCTACAGTGACAGAACACCAAAATCCACAGATCTGATAAGCCTAAGCCATAACAACTCCAAGCACAGGCAGACCTTCCCAGGCCTGCACACCAACCACAAATATTCTTCTGCGTCCCCCGTCAGCCCTTTTGCAGCGCTGCCTCACAGCCTCCCTCCTGCTGCCTGATCATACCTGCTAGAGGCAGGCTTGCCTGACTGCCGTGCGCTCATGCAGCAGCAGTGATGGCTAGGCTGGTGTTCAAGCAAACCTCTTTATGGTTCCTGTGCTATATGGACAACTCTCCTTCTAAGAGCTCCAGAGACATGTCTTGCATATGCCTTGCCATGTACAATTTTGTACTTTGAAGAGAGTTAAAATTTGAAAAGGCTGGTGGCATTATGAGTAGAGATAAGGAGGGAAATTTATTATACTGTTACGCTGAGCTGAGGACTCTATACTAATGTGGTCTTTAAATGAGGTCTCCCTTGAATAAATTCTATTTGTCACTTCTTAGTGCGTTAAAGGAAGCAGAAACTCAACACTGTGGTCAAGAAAGGAGAGTGGAGGAAAAGGGAATTGGTCCATTAGGAAAAAAAAATAATCTTAAGGGTCCAGCACAAAGTTTGTATTCTGTGTTGTCAGAGAATTCAGATTCTTTCTTATACTGACCTAATATTCTTGTAGCGTGCATGTACCTGTGCCTGTACCATCTAACATGACTTCATGAAGGGTAAACCAGACCTGGGATATTCGACTTCTCAGCAGAATAGATTCAAGTATTATATATAGACACTAAACGGGAAAACATCACCCTTCACAAGATGGAGGATTTCAGTAAAAATTCTTGCTTGCATTTTTCCCATACTACTATTGTTGCAGCCTTTCTTTCCTCCCAGATAGATCTTATCCTACCTATCTCCTGTTCTTACTCATAATCAATGATAAAAGTAAAAGCTTAGGCAATGGTGAAACAGGATCAGCTCCTGAGGTTTTTTTCTCGAAAAACTCTGCAATCTGCTCTGAGCAGACTGGCTGCCAGACCCAGGGAGAGACCGGCCAACACTCAAAGAAGGGTCAGAATCTCTTCTCCTTGTTATTGTTTGGCAGGTTAGATACTCCTAACCATTAAACACTCCTTTACTGTGGCCCTGATCCAGCAGTACTGGCACAGACAGGAAGCCTTCTTGTAATATTTACAAGACACGTACATCATACGTGACCCTAATTAAAAAGGGATAAATCTAAAACAGGAAAAAGAAATCCTCATCTGCACTCAGATCATTTGCAGCTAGCATCGTCTGGGTGTCTAAGATGTGCAGGCTGCAAAAATATCCTAATGCCCTTCAAACCCAACAGAGAGTGTTAATGATGGCTTTAATTGGGGAAAAAAAAAAAAAAAAAGGATAAACCAGCAGATAGTAGCAATGAACTAAGTGCCAAGAAAGGGAATATGAGAATAAGCTTAACAGATTTACTTGAGAAGAAACTGCAACATTATTGCATTGGCATTATTCTGTGGCCAAACAAGATCAGTTATCTGCATGTCTAACTCTGATCCTTTGCATGCAATTAACAAAGGTGAAGGGAAGCATCTCTGGGGACCTGTCCCAGTGAAAGATAGATAGACAATTTAAGACAGAGTCTTTGTTTATGTTGTGACTAAACTTCAAATTCCATCCATGAATTTACCCCGTCCCTGCTGGGCAATGTCAGATCCCATCAGCCTTGTTCCCTTAACTTACAGAAAATTCTGTCCAAACATGCACAAGCCTTTTTGCTCCCCTGAGGCTTTGCTGGTGCAACTGAAAAACCTAATACAGTTATTTCAGCTAAACACATCGTAAGCATGACTATATTAGACCCAGACAAAACCTAATGCAATTAAACAGTCCCTCTTCATAATGTGTGGTATCTGGGACCAAAACCACACACTTTGCTGCACTTCAGAGAAGGCTGTCATGATGTGTCGTTGAAAGACCATTTGTTTTTTTTTTTAAAACTGTGTGTTTTTCATCGGTGGTTATACAACAATACATGGTTATTGAACACAATATCCAAGAGTTTCATACTTTTTAAGTACAGAATTTTGCATCAACGTGATTAGGAGGGGTGCACATTAAAAGGTGTACCCAGTATTGTTCTGTCAAGACTATTCAAGAATGGCTTCAGCATGGTTTTAAAGACAAGCTACTGTGAGGGCTTTTGTGACCTTGCTTGGGGTCTGGTTTTCCACTCTGCTACCTCTTCCAGTCATGACTGTAACTGGATTAACAGGCTCCCCTTCACCCCTGTTAGGACACAACAAGAACTCACCGAGAAGCCTGTGGCCTTCACAATACGTTTTTTGATCAGGAACAGGAAAGCCTGCTTATTGTCTGCATGCAGTGAAGGAGGAATCTGGAGCAGAGCTGGAAAGCTTTAAATAAACACTTTTGTTAAAAAAAAAAAAAAAAAAAAATCTTTGCTGGTTTTCAAAAGGGGTAAAGAAGATCTTAGGTATAACAAAAATGAAAACTGCTTTTCAGAAACTGACCATGTAGTACTTCCAACTAAGTATGAAAAGTGGTTTAATGTATCACTTCCTGTGTCCACTTTAGAACTCTGTAAAATACCATTAAAATATACAAGGCTTCTGAGATTCTTATGTTCAATAAGAAGCTGTTGTGGTAACAAATGGTTTTCCCTTGACTGCATATCTGCTTACCACACAAAGCTTTCCCAAGGACTTCTGTTTCTATAAAAAGTTTCATAGCAGAGTATAAAGTATCGATAATTATATCTAACTTTTAGATGAATGAAAAAATATTTCTTTTCTGTTCTTTGTTTGTTTTGCCTTTCTTTTGCAGATTATTGTATAGTTTCAATAACTTTGGAAAACTTTTATTCAATTCCACTGATTCCTTACTAGGTGTAGAAGCTTTTGAAACACTGAATGCTGGGACAGGGAGAGGGAGCATGAACAACCAACTGCTTGTATCTTACTTTCAGACCCTGTTGTGGTCTGCTACTTGCTACTGAAAAGTTTCACCCGAACCAGAACTGTGGCAAGGTGTTCAGAGTCCATCCAGAAAAAAATGTTTTCAGGGTTATGGAATTGCTGATGAACATCCTAATAAAAAATCCCTTAGAATTTCAATACCTTTCCATTACATTTACTTTTTTATCCCACAAAACCTTTTAAAAATAGAAAAGCTAATTCCTTTACTTTTCTTTTTATGTTTTACTTCTTGCCTTCTATACTGGAAAGTTTCTCATGTTCTACTTCATATCCTTCTATCACCGTGTTTTACTTTTCATTGCACATCTTCTTTTCTGGCAATCCTTTACTGCCTCCAACCCCTAGCATACATCTGATGATTACTTAAGTCCAGAAGGCAAACTGTAATACAACTTCTTAAGTCAACACCTGAGAAAAGATCTTTTCTGGGACAAGTAATGGCATCTTAATGCACTAATTTGTGGGATTTTTTTTTTTAGATTTCATTGATGCTAAAACCTATATAGCTCAAAAAACATTTCTCCAAAACCTTGCTGAATTAAATTAATTGAGGCTAGTATGAACGGAGCTAGCTCTCGGCTGGTATACCTTACAGTCCACCTCTCATGTATGGTTATGACTAAACTTAATATCTTATTATTAAGTAACAAGCCTTATAATAAGCCTAACCAAATAAGTAATTACAAAATAAATCTTGCAATAAATTTGCTTAGGACTGCTGAAGACAGAGGTTAACTCAATGGAACATAATCTTGAAGGAATTCGAGTTTAGAAATGTGACTCTGCCTCTACAGCCAATCATAAGGATATATACAGTATTTTAAATCACAGCATAGAGATACAGGTTTCTTTTTAATGGAACTAATCACACATTTACATTCCAATATAATAAGTAAGGCTATTCAAAACAGATGATTTTTGTATTATTTTTTTAGTAATTGGTTTTCCTGATTATGTAGAAAAGACTTTAAGATAACCAAATTTTTAACTCTTTTCAAACAGTCTGAGTACATTTTGACATTAAAGCTATTAAAAGAAAAGCAATTATTCACCAATTTTAGGGTGAATTTGTTCTCGTGATCCTTCTGAGAAATATTGGGTTTTTCCAGTCAGGCAAAATTGGCAAATAATGCCCTCAGCTAGTATGTGGCTTCTTAAAAGTGTCTTTGTATTTCTTCCCATTTAGAAATTCCCTGTAAGTTTTAATCCAGTATGTTCATTATGATGAAAAGTTTTATTTGCACAGCTTATGGCATTAGAGCTATTCACTAGTGTCATTAGCTGTCAGTTGGCAGAGACCTTAACTTTTGTTCACATAATAGGTGGCATCTTTACATAAACCAAAAGGAAGATGACAAATATATAACCTAAATTTTAAATCTGCAGCTGTGCATTGAACTGTCAAAAGAAATGTAAAGTTTCATGTCTTTTAGAGGAAGCTGTAAAAGGTTTTATTAATGAAGTATAAACATATATTGGGAAAAGTCACTACAATAAAAACATGTAGTTTTCTCCCCTATTTCTACATGATTTAAATATTTCCAATTCCAATAAACTTGAAAATGTCCAAAGAAAAAGTATTAAATATGAGCAGAAGGGACCATTTACAGGAAGGATTTCCACACAACAGATTTAAACAGAGGATTCCAGCCCCTCACAGAGTCTTATTAGCATATTGTGATTCTTTTGGTTGTAAGAATTTTCAGTATTTAATTATTGTAGTCTAGAATAAAATTACAGGTTTCTGCCTTAGATATTTTTTCTTCAGGACTGTAGGACAACCTTTTTTTCTGCTATCAAAAGGTAGGAGAAATAAACTAGTGAAATAAAGATTGCTTGGGAGAAACACAGTAACTCAGAAATCAGTGCCTGGCATTAAGGTTTAATAGCTGAAACACCTCAAAAAAATATTGTCAGATTGATCTAGACAAAGCTGCCAAGAGGCCTTCATTCAGATTCACATGAGCTGACTACTATTAAAACAACTATTCTAACTGTGGGAAGTTCTAGGTGAGAGTAGAGAAAAAAATGACTGGTCAGATAAAGAAATCTTACAGCTGAGCTGTTGTCCCAGAGAAAGAGAATACTAAAACTGGTGATGTGGATGTAATCTAGACAAAAGACTATTATTATCTCTAGAACCACAAATCTAGCACCACACTTCTTTCAATAACTAGTTAAAAAAACCCAGAATAAAATATTAATGAATGTTCAAATGACTTTCAGTATTAGTTTATCGGTGCTATGTAAACAAATTACACGGAAAGCATTTCTGAGGGGACATTTTGATATTTGCATATCCTTATCTTCAGTATAAATTGGAGAAGTCTGTAAGAGCAGAAAGAGAAATGTAAATTCTATGTGCTGTTTTCTAATAACCAAACCCATTTTAATAATAATTGAGCCTATGCCTGAAGATCAAAACAGAATTTGATGGGTGCTGGAGTATGCTTCATCTGCTTCACTTTATGAAGTGCAGGCATCCTGAGAAAATGGAAAGATCTGGACTAAATCCATAACACGAGAAATGTAAAATACCTTTTTGATATGTTATGCTGCAGAACTTTTTCAAGAACGGGAAGAAAAATAGAAATAGATTATTAAAGGTTAAGAATGAGCAATCTCAGGCAGTCATTGACTTTCAGATCCAGACCACCACCAGCTTGATATTCCCACCTTTCTGTGTTACTTTGGGTATGTGTCCTTTACGGTTTTATTCATTGCTTCCCCCCATGCACTTTGATTTTTATTCTAGAGTGTGATATATGCTCCAGTTAAAAACGGCCTCCGTATAAAACATGTCCTAAGACTGGAACACATTTATAGATGGCTGTGAAAGATTACTTTGAGAGGAGAGAATTTTTTCCAGTATGGTTTTTCCAAAGAAAAAAGGAAAAATGCTTAAGTAATAAAACCAGATAAATCATATAGCCTTTCTGAAGTGATTTTGAACAAGAAGAAATCAAACCTTTTTACTGAGATGGAGAAAAAATAATGTATCACTGGAGAGCAGCTTCTGACAAGTCATTGATTTCAATAGCATAACAATGATCAATTGAAAATGTGGCTGAAACTCTCCTGAAGTTTTAAAAATGAACCTTACCAGAACTTGTCCCTCAGGGTTAATGCAAAGATCTTTTATTATTGAACTCAGCCAAGACATTTATTCTCATATCATTGGTCCCTTTATAATCAAGAGCAAGCACAGCACTTCACAAACAAAATTGTTTCTGTTGAAGTTGTTATTTGTATTGTGGAAGAGCCACATTTCTTCCAGATATATCTATTTAAATTTTTTTATCATCTTTGAATCTTTGTATCCTATTTAAAGGCAATATTACTCTTTCAATGTTATTGTTTTCTCTAAATGTCATCAACAGCACTTAGAATGTGGGCTTAGGCTTGATTTGTTTTTATCTTGTGAATAAAAGAAAAAACAACTCTGAATGGTAGTCATCCTGTACCTCTAATGACAAGAAATAAGTTTTATTTCCAAGAGTTCATAAATTTCTTTTACTAGATTTTCCGAAAAATGTTTTCTTTTCTTTCTATTCCTAGATCATGAAACATTATTAGAACAATCCTAATTGTAGTCATACAAGTTCTCATACAGCAGTTACAAAATTGCAAGCCAAAGAGATAAAGTTAGGAGTGAATGCTATCAAATAGAATAGTGAGTAATGAGTGGTAAGAAGTAGCATAGGTGATTCAGTAAGTGGCATTTTCTGGTTTGAAAGCAAACTCAAGAAAACTCCTATCTTCATATGAGTGTGTTTTTGGAGTCTTCCTTCTTGAGCAATCAAGGTTAAGACATACTTTTGGTTGTTAGAGCACCTAGTATACTTGGAAGTCATCCATAGAACATCCTGATGACAAGTTTATTTTTCTCGTTCTGCTTGTCTAAAGCCTCCTTTAAGCTTCAGCTGAATACATTCTTCTGAATAGAGAAAAGCAGTGCTGCTCGGTGCTGGTAAAATGAACAGCATGTGTATTTTTGTGTCTGTTGGCTTCCCACAACTCCAGAATGACTAAAAGATAGGCTGAATTTGGGGAAGCCTGTGCATCCTAAGACATAGGCATAAAAGTTATCCAGCAGAAGAAAATAAATAGGGAGCAGGATTTTGGGAAAAGATCCATTTATTTAGTGGTCCTGCAGGATAAGCTATAGCCAAGAGACAGCTTCACTGCAACAAGAAGGAGACAGTTGCAGTCCTTGGCCAGCTGCAAAGGAAAGAAATAGACCTTCTAAGCTGAGAGACAAGAAGGGAGGGTAGAAGACTAAATCTAATTTTATTGAAACGTACCCAGTATGGGCAAAATTTTGAGAGACTGTTACTGCACTCACAGCCATTTCTGCCTCGCCATATTCTAATCCTGGGATTGATGAAAAGCCCTTCAGGTAGAGGAATGTTTATGTTGAAGGTATACTGATTTTTTTTTTCTCAGTTCATGTCCACCAGTTGCTGAAATACTGGTTTTGCACGAACAGTAAAGTACTGCATCATTAGACATATTTCATATATTTACAGGTGTACACGGTACAATAAAATGCTAGCGACTGAAGCACAGTGATGCTTTTCTACAGAGTCCTTGGGCTCCATGCTGGCATCCCATGCATTTAAGCACTTTCCTCTGTGTTTTGCTTGCTGTTTTCTCTTTGTGTACTCTGGAGAACAAACTGAATGCCATAAGGCTTTTTAGACAGGTAAGTGATTATCAGCTCTTAGAATGCCTGATTTGTAAAACATAAAAATAGAACTGTCTGTTTACTGACAGCTAGCTCAGATGAACGAGCTAAATCCCATCTTTGGTGTTTTTAAAGGCCTATAATGTGCTGCTTACTGGCAAAGCCCATGCCTCATCCGCCTTTCCCCACACATGAAAGCTCTGAAAGGTGATAGGTACCTAGAGACAACAGTCAGTATAGAAATATACTCATGGAGAAAAATTGAGATTGATTTTTTTCATCTATACTAGGGTTTTAACATTTATGCTGTTTTGCTAGTATTGCAACCCTATATTTGCACAGGATGTTTACGGTTATTATATTGGACATTTCTCATCTGTATTTGCAGAACATGCTGATAGCTTTTTTTTTTCTTGAGAGTCAGCTGTTATTTTTTCCCTCCTAGGGAATGACAATGATGCTATTTTAAGTAAGAGCTGATACTCATAGTCAAAAGACTCATTTCACTGAGACCCACAATATGTTTCTGCTACAGCACACTGACTTGCTAACTCAAGATTTTTAGAAAGATATAACATTTCTTGTAAAGAATTCAGGGCAGGGTTGATGGGAAAACTCTGCTAGGAAGGTAAAACCTTATCCTATCATCCTCTCTCTCCTTGTGTGAAACCTCTCCCCAAAATTGAAAGCCTGTTAATCCAGAATTTTAAAGTAACATTTCTCCCAACAATTTTAAGTCTAACTCCTCAGCAAACTCCAAATATTTTCCAATATTTGTGTTTACTGTTCCAAGTGCTACCTTTAAAGACACAAGTCTTTAAGCAGCTTTGTAGCTGCAGAAATAAAATGCTGCTACTAAAGTCTGGGACAACTGTATACACTTTGTGTGCCTTCTAGAATAGGAAGCCATATTTTACTTTTTCAGCTGAGCATACCAGCAGGTACCACAGGGGTGAAGACATCAATTTCAACCCTCTGTATTGAACCTTTAAGGAAAACTTGTACTCTATCCATCAACCAGGAGGCCAATCTGCTAGTAAGCAATGAAGGTGCTGATCTCAGCTAGATACTCTTTTCAATCCATTGCTTGCTGTAAATAGGTTTCTGATAAAAGTAAAGCAAAACTACGAAGCATAGAAAAACTACACTGCTGTGCTTTAGTATGACTTCATTTTCAAAGAGAAAACCGATTGATCATACTGCACAGTGGAGTATAACTCTCAATCTCTCCCACTGAATCAGCTCTCAGATTCACCAGTACTAGAACAGAGCTTCTCTTTTTCTTCATGTAGATGGAGGAATGCAACCGGATTGTGGGTACACATGTACTTGACCACAAATACAAATCTCAGTGCACCAGAACCTGTTTGGGTATGAACAGAGAGGCTATGTCTTTAAGGGAACATAATGTCTGAAATCAGATGTCACAGCTTCTCATTGCCACTGGTAGTGACATATGCACATAAGAGAGTAAACCTGTAATATGTTTAATAAGTCATATGTTTTTTCATAGCTCCTGACCACAGGCTACAATTCTACCAACGCAGTCCGTCTGCAGAACATCTTTCTATCTCCCAAGTCACATTTAAATCAATTGTTTTTTTGTGGAAAGATAGCAGGATAATTTATGGCTGAAGATAATAGTATCTAGGAAAAGATATAAAATAGTAACCTGTTTCATCTTCTGTCACTGGAGGAGTGGCCTTGATTGAAAGGTTTTTTTTTCCTTTCCAATCTAAGTAAGTTCAGCTTACCATGGTCTTCCCCACGGACTGCAGGGGAATCTCTCTTCCAGGACTTGTAGCACCTCCTCCCTCTCCTTCTTCACATACCTTGGTGTCTGCAGAGTTGTTTCCTATATTCTCACTCTTCTCTTGGGCTGCTGTTGCGCAGCTTTTTTATTCCCCTTATAACATATGTTATCACAGAGGTGCTATCACCACTGCTGATGGGCTTGGCCTTGGTCACCAGCAGTTCTGTCTTGGAGTCAGATCGCATTGGCTCCATCACACATGGGGGAAGCTTCTAGCAGCTTCTCACAAAATTCATCCCTGAAGCTCCTCCCACTATCACAAACCTTGCCATGCAAACCCAATACATAAAGGGGCTGCTGTGGAACTGAATCCATCTCACGACCAAGAAGTTTTTCCTGATATATGAAAATTTTCCCATCTCCTCAAGTTATTACCGTATTTCTGACATGCCAAGAAGCTCCCCTGCTAGAGCTTATGCCCCTGGGAAGGCAATAGGCTATTCCTTACACCTTCAGTAGTCTTAGCTGGTTCTTGTTCTTTCCTCCTAAAACAGCCTAAAACATCTCCTTCAAGCCTCCTTCCTTTTTCTCCCATTAGCAGCTGGGTGACACACATGCACACAGGACAACTCAGGGAGTGAAATGTACAGTTGTTTTTCTTTTCTGAGATTTGGTAGAGACAGTAGCTCTTGAGACACTGTTGAATTTTGAACTTTTTAGGAAATTATTTCCTTCTGTAAAATTCTAAAATTCCCCTTTTCCACAGGAGAATAAAATCCAGATTTCTTTGGTGATAATCTGTCAGCAATTTCAGACTGATTCATCTACGTCTTCCCTGTAATGATATTCCCACGGAACCAAAGAAACAATTTGTATTGTACCATTCAAACTATTCTACCTCTACTGAACAATTAAATGCTCATTAGTGTTAATGAGACAGCCTAGAAAGCTAGGAAAGTCAAGATGTGTTGGGAAAATGTCTGGTTTGAACCAAAATAAAGCAGGAAACTGAACATGAAACTTCTATACCTTTTTACTTCTCAGGGTGTTAAAGGTAGACTGAGAAGCTTTCAGCTTCTAAGATCTGTTGAAGTTCCACATTTTTGTAGAAATGGCCTAATATGAATGATTACTACATGAGAAACACATGGATATTCTTAAAAATTTTGTGATAGGGTTGCAGCATAATATACATGCTTCAGTATTTTTTTGAAATAGATTGTTTAGTTTTCACCTTCCCTTTACATGCTACGCATACTGCATAAGAAAAAAACAGGGATAATGGTCATGTGAGCACACTGGTAGATTATCTCATTTTTAACAATAGCATTAAATTCAAGGCTCACCATCATCTCCCTTCTTCCCTCCCATCCTTCTTTGATAATATTCTTTTTTAAGAACATGATAGAGGCTTTGAGATCTCTAATCATTTGTCAAATTTGGTTTAAAATTTCTTGAAAGGTCAAAAGTTTATTGGAGCAGGAGATGAACAGACAATGTGACCACATAAATCTTATCTTCAAAGGACAGCAGGAGAAAAAATATGCCATTTAAAATCTAAAAGCCAATTCTTATCTGTTCTTAAGTGGACTTTAATCCACCTTGAAAGGAAAAAAAAAAAAAACACTTTGATCTATTCATTATGTATTGTTTTTCCTTACAGACAATGGTTCTGCTAATTTTTGATTTTCAAAGTATTTTTAAAATAATTGAGTTATTATAAGAGTAGAAATTAGAAAATTTGCTTAACTAGTATTTAGTTCAGTCTGCTTTGAAATTCTGTTTTGAAACACTCTTTTTTTCTTGTCTTTGAATAATGAGAAACTGATGCAGGTTTTCCATAATTTTCTAGATAATCACCAAATCACCATTTACCACTAGTTCCCTGTTACTCATTTAAAATATGTGAAAATCTGTGTTGGTAAAACTAAGCCTTTGCTTAATGTCAGTAGGGGGAGGTATCTGAGTACATTAAGGATATTTTAGTGGAGGAAGGGATGGAAGGGGGGAACTTACTCCTTGCCATCACCGATGGGGAACTTTCCCTAACAAAAGGACAAGGCATGCATGATGTGATCTAACTGCAATCAGCCCTTACTCTTGAATTCAGAGTTCACTACCATAGGTCAAATTTTTATGTGGGTTTTCTCTTATTGTTATTTTAGTGTAATTTAATTTTTATTTTATTTTTATTTGTAGTATTTTCAGCTGTCCTTCACTTTCTAACTGGATGGGATTATTCCAGCAGTATATATTCAGTGCCAGTACTCTAAATTAACTCTTGTTATTTGACACTATTTTTTGATTTCTTTATATAGATTATTTCCCTCTTATTTATTTATTTCTGGCTGACATATACCAGCATTCGTCTGAACATGCTGATCAACATAAACTGCTCTCTACAATTAGACTTTTTTAATTAAAACAGATTAAGATGAGTTATTTACATGAAATCAGCATTGCTACTAAGAAACCTTTATTGGTATTTACATGATTGCCTTCTGCACATTTGCTTTTATAATTATACACGTTAGCTCTTAATGAAATGAAAAGGGCACTAGGACCCAATGTTTTTAATCTGCTATCATTTACCAAATAGGTGCTCAGCTAAAGACAATTTTTCAGTGGAATAGTGAGCACGGGTTTTGTTCATCTAATCTTGAAGGCAAACTTGTACTCATATTTATTTTCATTTGTACTAAATGAAAAAATACTAAAGCAACTTAATAGTAACTAAAACTCCTTTGCAAAGACAATACTTCTAAGTAATGGCAGACAAAAAGAAAAAAACCACTTGCAGTTCAGCACAGATCCCTTTGAAGTTACTGAAGTTCTCTGACAAATCAATAGACTGTGTCATAGAATAAAAGTGTTTTTAGAGGCGGCAATTATACCCATAGGACAGCTTGAACCTCCCAGTGAAAGCACTCTGAAGGGATCTGCATTGCAAAACTAGAATCTCTGAAAAAGAATTGCTGTGTTTACATGCTGAAGAAATATAGGAAAATAATTTGGGAAAAAAATGTCAGCTTTGTTATAAATCAGCTGAGAGGTGAATGTGATGTTGACATCCAATTGCTGTGTTAGTTGTACCTACTTTGACATCCTAAATACATCTCCTTAGTTACCCTGAGGTGAGTGAATTCAGCATTGCTTCCCTTTGTACTGAAATACAATAATACATGTATGAAGATTCACTTAACAGCAGGACAACACTCTTATTTACATGAGAAGTGCATAACCATAATGCCTGTGGGCACTGTTACGAAAGCTTAAAAAATAGACTGACCTCAGGAAACAATCTATACTCAAAATAAATAGTTCTAACGTAGCACTGGTTTTAAAAATAAAATAAAATAAAAATAATAAAAAAAATAAATCCAACACACACCCCTACCAGAACTTCTCCCCTCCCCTCAAAGATCAGAAGGGGCTGAGATGTTTGCAGCGTGATTCCATCACACTTCTTGTATTTTGGTGTATCTGGTGGTACAGCCTCAGAAAGCTCACTTGGGAATTTAAGATATTTTCAAAGTAACCATAGATTCTAGTGGACTGTAGAGGGACTTGGTTCTCATTTTTCACCAAGAACAAATAGGTATCCCTTTGGAAATTAAAAAGAGAAGAGAGAGAGAGATGGAGCAGGGATCTCTCCACATCTTTTGCTCAACAATAGATGAAGATACCCTACTGACTCCCTCCTCCATCTATCCTTGCCAAAATTGATCCTAATGTAGAAACAGTTTTTAATTTTTTTTACTTTTCTTTTCAAAAGAAAGAATAAATGGATTTCCCAGCTATTTCCAACCAGCTCTTATTCAAAGGAACCATAAAGTTGTTTACATGACAAGCCCAAATGATCAGATTTTCAGATACAGACCCTGTTAATTATGAAAAATAAAAGAGCTTCCATCCTGGGATTTAAAAACAGTGCAGGTCACTGCAAAAGTTGGCCTTCATCTTACCCTTTGTGGAATTTCAGTACGCTTAGTGGTTTTTGGGACTGAACCTTTGCCATCCTCTAGGGTATGGACAAAGGCTTTAGAGTTCTTCTGGACTTCCCTTAGGTTGTGTCACAGCAGTCAGCCAGACTTTAGTAGTTATGTAGCCTTCTAAGGAAAACCAAAACGAACAATGATTGTATGACAAAATGTAGCAAAGGGGCCTGAAAACTTGTGCTGGGTGGGCACTTAGCATGCCACCTTTGAAGGTTGAGGCTACCAATATGTTCACTGGAAACTTGGGAGTTGTTGAGGAACAGCCACAGACCTGATTTATTTTTCGAAATCACTTTTGAGACATAAAGCATACTGCAAAGATACCAAGTATCAGAAAGAAGCCATCCATTTTTGCCAAGTCTCAAATCTTCTAATGCTCCCCTGCTCAAATTTTCAAGGCCATCAATCAATAACATCGTAAAGATCATGATTACATTTCATATATGCATAAAATATGGGTTGTTTACAACATCCCACTAGTCAAGCAATTAAAAATCTGCAGACTTTCATAAAACTTAAGGTAGAAGAAACAGTGCAGACCTGAAACTTTCCATAAACTTCCATCTGTCTATCGGATTATGATTGATGAGGAAAATGCTTGCAAAAAAATCTTGGTAAGGAAGGACGCAGAGGAATTGATGACCCAGGTTACTTGGGACTCAGAATTGCCCCTGCAACAGCACTGTGGGTCAGAGCAGATGTCACAGATACATGGACAGAATGTTACTGGCACAGATCTTCACATCTTAAAGATCTGTCTACTTAATATCATTAAAACAATTACTTCTGAGCCTCTTTCAGAAGAAGGAAATGTTCACAGGAAATAGCCATAAATGGTAGTAAAGCAGAAGAAATATTAAATCTGTAAGAAAGCTCAGTAGAACAAATGAACAGTTTTACATGAACCCACTGGTTCTCTGCAAGAGAGAGGTGTTGTTTTAGAGACTGTGTAAAGAAGTCTTGGTTTTATGCTAGCCTGGGAATTAACTCACCGTGTTCATGAAAAAGCTTGTTTGCTAATTAGTCAACAGAATAGATTTGATTGCCAGGGTTTTCTTCAAAAAAATTTATCTTTCTGCCCAGATTTGAATCAACAAACACTTTTCAGGGATTTCAATTGCTGATTATAATCTAAAGTGCATTATTATTATTTTATGCAGTATAAGATTTTGTGACACTTTTGATTTGTACAACCATCACATGACAGAGAATAAATATAGGCAATAATGGAGAAAAAATCAAAATGGCAGCTTTTTAAATAAAGCTCAGTTTTCAAAATATTAGTATTTCTTTTTTAATAACCTGCATAAAAAGAAGGTAGCCTTGAGACTGTATGCTAACCATAAAAAAGGTAAAAGCAAAAGCATTATACCTTTTAAAACTCCAAAAACATGGGGGTTAATGATATTACAAAATACACTGGTTTAGGGTGTTGACTGCACAGAAAAATAGAGTAATCTGCTATGATACTGCCCCATCATCTTTTTCATATTATACTTCTAAAGGAGAAAACAATGCAGGAAAGACCAAAAGAAAGGCCCAACTGAAAGAACAGAGCTGAATGTGGTCAATGATATAAAACTCACTATTTACAGGTTGTAGAGAAGCGTTCAGCTTATGGTTTGTACATGTTAAATTGTAACATCTTGTGATCAGCCATCCTCAGAACAAGATACATTTGATTAGGCAATGCTGAGGTACAACACAGAGTGTTATGAATACTCTAGAGGACTTTGTGGAAGAGCTTATTCTGTGGACTTGAAGGAAGATCTTGAAAGATTGCCAGCTCCTTCAATAGAACTCTTTCATAGCTGTCTGCGAGACATCCTCTTTTTTTATACTTCAAAATTAAATATGATGTGATCAAGCCAATTGAAGTGCTACTTTCACACTTCAGTACTTGCTCCTTATTTATACACTGACTTTACAGTTACGATGTCAGGGAAGCTTGAAAATTCACAAATTTGGATGCTGTCAAATTTCAGAGACCTCCTTCTCCCCACCTTTGGCTTAAGTGTAATCATACACTGCAGCACTACACAGCTAGAAGATTTGTCAGCCATTGAAAGACCTGTGGCTTCTAGGCAGGGACACCTGAGACTTGCTGAAATAAGAGGATAAACATTTTAACGAATAAGTAATTAAAATATAATTAAGGCATTATTAAAACAGGCTTGCATTAGCTATGTGCATACTATGGCTCTCTTAGCACTTTTCTGATACCGAATAGGCCTGACTTGCTAACTTTTTGCATTTATGTGTAGATCTTTGCCATCAAAAAGTTAAAAGTAAGCTGCTACAAGTTGGAGTAGTGTCTTTTGAACTATTGTAAATTAACACACATATAAACTCTATTCAAGACCCAAACCCACTCTTTTTCAAATTATCATAAAATATTACCATGGTTAACTAAATTTCTTCTTATTTGCAAGATCTCCATTCTTACAGAAAAAATAATTTGATTCAAAGCTCACTCATCTATAAATTAGAAATATCAATATTGTAAAGAAATAACTAAAGCTGGTGCAGCAGATTAGGTTCCACAAGACCTAAATTTCTTTTTCTGTGTATGCACAAGTAATTAAAAATGGTTTGTAAATGCCATAATATGATGAGAACCTCCATTACATACTCTGGACATCATAAATGGGACAGCCAGATTTAATGAAGTGCAGGAGATTTGATGCTCTTCTTTCACCATGAAATTATGCATAGAAGGTGCTGAAAACTCAGTGTCTGCCTCCATAAAAAAGGGATAGTACACTTTTTCTCCTCACGGTGAATAGGATACATGTATACTTGTACTGCATTTCTCACAGCCTGTGGCAATGCAGAAACACAGAAGAAAGCAAAGAGGTGTCTAAAACCTCATCCACTCAGAATCAGTGTGCACAACATTGCTTCTAATCCCATCACCCATGAACTGTAAGGACTGAAGCTGAATTAACCATACATAGAAACGGAGAAGGAGAAAGACCTTTTGTGGTCCCCTGCAGCGTCAAATCAGCCACAATTTCCCTGAAGATTTCTCTACCGATAGTTTTTTTGCCCTGTTCACTGTCATCAGCCTGATTTTCTAATAAAGTCAGTTGGTTGCTACATTTATTCCTGAGACTTCTTTACTTGACAAATAAATCCCAGAGTTTGACAGGTGCTGATGGTGGGTAAACTCAGACATTTAAAGTGCAGAGAAAAGTTTTGCAGATTAGTCATAACTGTTTGGTCTACCAAATACAGCTTCATGAATAAATGTCACTGTTAAAATAATACACTTTGAAGAGCTGAAACTTGTATAGCAAAGTTCGTAAATTAACTTGCCTACCAAATGCAACAGTTATAAAAAGGACTTGTCTGAGCATGCTTCCATAACACGCTTCTCTAGTTCAAGCCTATTACACATAAGTACTGAAGAAAAACTTGTGTGATTCTCTCTGCTTACCAAAAGAGGAATGCTGTATGTTAAATACTGTCATACTTCTTGTGGTATTGCATTTGTCTTATAATCAGACGCAATACTAATTTCAAAGGGGTGACAATTCTTTGTGGACCCCCAGAAAGCCCTAGAATAAGCTGTAATTTATCTTCAATCTACAGCTTTTTTGTTTGTCTGGGTTGATTTTTTTTTTTCCTCCTGTAGCAGAATCAATACGTTTGCCAACATGGAGAGAATGGTCCTCAACAGAGTACCTGGAGAGAGGGAAATAGCAGGCACCTTGTGATGGATATTATGTATAGTCTTGGTAGCAGAAAACTTGAGGCACAGTACAACCTGTATAGGTTAGTAAAAAAGTTTGAAATAGCTTTGGTAAGGCCTGAGACCCAAATGTCTTTATTTTCTTCAGAAGTGAAAGATCCCAAACTGACACATTTTTCCAATGAAAGGGAATGAAAATATGCTCCCACAATTTTCCGTGTAGAATGAGAGCTTGTGCAGTGCTGACTTACAAGCCACCTACAACCTCTTGCTTTCTGGACAGTATTTTTTGTGAACTGAAGATAAGATCTATACCTTCTTTGCATTTTGAATAATGTTTCCTGAAAGCTAGTTCTCTGAACACAAATTTTGTAATGTTTCTGAATGTAACTTTTGAACGTAAAGGGAAGTAACATCAGTCATTCTGAAAAGTGGAAGGAATCTATTAAAAATACAGTAGCTGTAGAATATAATTAAAATAGTTTATGAGACCTCCCCTCTCTTATCTTTGTATTTCAGAGACATATTGGTATCTCACAAACATCTTGGAAAAACATCACAACTATTTCACAAGTTTGATAGTAATGTATTTGCAAGTGTTGGTTGCAAGTCCCTAGTGAGACAAAGGTCTGATAGAAAAATGCTAGATCACTGAGTCTGAAACATTTCATTCAAACCAATGGCAGGAGGGATTCCTGAGGGATTTGCTCCAGAGCAACAAATCCTGAAAACTGCTAAATTCCTGACTCAAGGACAGACATACCCTTGCATATAACCCTGCAGATACAAAACTCTGCATTCGGTCATTGCAGCTGACAGCCTTAGTTTCACACCTGCTAGCAGTAATGATTTTAACAAGCACAGTAATTTAACTGAGCAGCTGCAGTATTCAGGGCTCTTTTGGGTGACCAGAAAAAAAAACAAACAAACAAACAAACTTTATTTTTTCATCCTGATTTGGATGGGCATCATAGTAAGAGAAGAGAAATGAGGAGTGGTGGTAGTGGTAGTTTTCTGGGCAGCCTTTCCAGCTAGGTCCAGAAACCAGAAGAGTCCTGCGTAACAAGTACTGACCCTCAAATACAGCATTTGGCAACATAACTAAATGAGTCCTCGAGATGCAAAATTTTGGATCTGTTGCATCTGCATGTATTTGTAGCTTGGAATCTACATCTAGATGATTTATTTAACATGCCTTTGTCCTCTTCAGAAACATGCCAGTAATGTTGTGCTGTGAGCAAAAATCAGCCCTCTACTTCTTTCTTCTGGACTTTCCAAACCACTTCCATTCCCTTATTCAATACCAACTTGTATCTGTCTGCCCTTCTCTTGCCATCTCAAGGTTTCAGTTTAACCCACTCCCTTAGGAGAATAGCAGAAATATGTTGTATCATACTCATTTTCTAACAAATATGGAAAAGAGTGTATGGGATCTAGTAGGCACTGTGGCTAATTTCTGAAATTAAAAGCATAAGGAAATAAGAAAGTGCAACTTAACTTTTTAATATCTGCATCCTTTTTAACACTTATTGGGGATCATGACTACTCTTCCTACAGGCCATGCTGTAAGAGAGAATAATTAAAATGAGGAAAAAAAATAGTATAATAAATGTGACTTCTTGTTAAAGACAGAAAAAGAGGAAGGCAGACGGCAAACAGCAGAGGAAGAATCAAGCAAGCAAACAACAGATACTTCAGCTACTCAGACACACGGCTTTCCAAAACAAGTTTGTGAAAGCGCGGAGTGACGCTTAAGGCAAGTTGAGTGCTCTGTTTTAAGCCTGGTTAATACAAAGTATTCACAAACGGTAAAGTATGAATAATCTTAACAAGATCAGCTATTTTAGTTGTTTAAAAGATGCCATGAAAGGAATTGTCCTGTGATGGAAATCAATGCATATTAAGAATTTACATTCAGTTTTAATTTGCTGTACTTCTCCATTTGCAAGATTATAATTTGGTCTTGTCTTTAAGAATCTATCACTGAAACTGCCATGGACTTTAGCAGGAGATACACATAAAATTTAAGTAGTAGCATCACCAAAAAAGATGATCAAAGATTTTTTTGATAGTGCTTTGACAAACATCCTCTCACCACTAGGCAGCAATGTCCTAGTGATGACAATAAGCTGCAGAAGCAGGGCCACATTGGTGGAATAGTTTTTGGTGCTGTATGAGGGCTTTCAGGTTTTTTTATCATCTTACTGCTTTGACTGCCTGAAGGAAGCCAAAGGGGATGAGATCAAAGCCCCGAGAGAGGAATGCCTCAAAAAGCGAGGGATGGGAGCAGAAAATGCTGGTTCTTTCATTGAAAAGATTTATATCCTTCTCTTATCAGAGCTTCACTGGCAGTACAAAATGACTTTCTCCTTTCCCATAAGTCTATGCTTACCTACAAGGCTTCATTAACAGATTGAGGAAGTGAGTGGTATAAGTTCAAATTTTATTACAATATACTATACCATGAATCTGATGTGACATCAGAAATATTTTACTATTAATGATTTCTTTGGTTTATTATTTTTTTTTTTTTACTTCTAATCATGTGCAAAGCTTCAGGAGTTTGCAGTGTATTCAACTATTGGTTGAAAGCAGACACCTTCTGGCAGCACTTTAGAGAGTAAATAACTCCAAGCAATTAACTCCCTGTCTTCTACAAAGAAGCACTTCTTTAACATGTACTTTTAAAATTCCTAAAGATAAAGGAGTTGCAGTGCACCTGGTTTATCAAACACCTCCTTTAAGGTGTTTAACCTTCCTCCCGCTTTCCTCCCTACTTCTCTCCCCACAAAGAAAGCCTGAATTTTAAATTCGTAATTAGAATTACAGGAATGTTTGTATTGCAACTACTTCCTTTTTATAAACCACTGAAATCAAAACATAATAGGTAAAAGTGTATTTGGATTTCAACAAGCTTTTTGACAAAGAGCCTCATCAAGGCTCTCACAGAAACCAATCATCCTTGGGATAATAAGGAAAGCCTGCTTATACATTAATAACTGTTCAAGAAAAAGGCAATGAAGGCTATGTGTGATGCAATCCCTCAAGTGTAGCTTTGTCATTATTTTATTGCTACAACTTCTGCTGAAAGAGGAGTGGGTAAATGAAATCAGCTCCTTACTGGAGAGAGCTAGAGAAGATCTGAAATCCCTTTGATCATAATTGACTACAAATTTTCCTTCTCAGTGTGTGCAAAAAAAGCACAAAGAAGTGTTTCTTTGAGGTAAGGGTATGCTTGGGGATTTGGGGGTTTTGAGGGTGGGTTGTTTGTTTGTTTGTTTTTTACATAATTTTGTGTACTATTTGTTATTTTTTCTATGGAATTTCTGTGGTAGCAAATAAAACCTCCTCAGTTTGATATTAAAACCCCATATGACCATTTTTTTTCTTGTATGGCTTTGAAACAGAATCCCTTTTACTTTGGAACCTATGAAAGTGTTATTGTCAAAAAATGAAACTCAGTCCCTGTATTTATTTGTCCAGGGTGACAAAGCTCACTACTTTGCCTGAGTTTCTAGATACCATGCTCATCAGTGCAGTCTTAACCCAATTCTTATAATTAATCACTGGCTGTTTATTTTCTTTATGTTCAGTCCCCTTGTCCAAAACACCTGGAACAACGTGCCAGGATTACTTTGTTCAATTTGTAACAAGCACAAGATTTGTAACAAGTACGTGTAACTAACAACATTTGAATGACCTCTGTTCTTTCACACCCCAAACTTTATGACATTTTGGAATAATAACTCTTTAAATCATCTTTCCTCAAAAGAAAATTTCAGTAGTATGAGCACAGATCAAGAAATGCAAGAAGCTGTGATCTATAGCTGGGCTACTGTTGATTCGGTGGCCCCAGCAGGTCACATAAAGCCACTGCCTTACTCTAACATAACATGTCTATCAAATATTGATTTGCAAGAGTGCTCCAGTCCTCAGAGCAATTGATGTTCTCCATCTTCTTAGCTTGGGTGGAACTAACCTGCAAATTCAAATAACACCAAGGAAAAATTCAATTATTTCTTCTCTGACTGGTCCCTGGACAGTAGCTGTGATCAGTTGCCATCCTGGGGAATATCAGAGCCAAAATATGTACTCCAGATATTGGTTAAAAAAAGTAAATACAGAATTCCCTGATGTGTACTTTTTTACACTGTAAGGATCTCATTATTTTTGGCCCAAAATAATTTTTAATATAGATCACTGCTAGCCTGATACAGATACACCTAGTTTCATCCTCTCAACTATATTTCTGTCTCTGCCTCATGAATTACATTGAATAAATCTACATCTTGCTAGGAAATGTGGTGCAGAGTGACATCAGATTTCAAATAAAACATTGCAAAGACATGTCTAGTTTTGTATTAATCTACTGTAGTTGGTCATCATGAAAACGTTTATTAGGTTTTTTGTAAGATCTGAAGGTGAGTTACCTAGTTATTAAAAGCATTTTTATATCCTAAAATCCTTCAGAGCCCTTAAACCCACACAGCCCTGAGGCAAACTCTATCAAGTTCACAGACTTATGACGTCCAGCAATGACTTTATAATACTGCAGGGCTCCAGCACCTTACAGTGCCTCTTTAAAGTTCATATAGCCCTAAGGCCATCCTTTCCATCACAGCATAGCCAGAAGGCAAAAAGACAAGCAGGAAGTATGATAGAAGGAGGAAGAATTCGCTGCACTAGAATGGGAAGGCTCAGCACTGGAGATGGAAGCAGGTGTCAAAGACTAGGTGCACCTACCCCTATGGAGTCTGCAGATGCTGCAGGTATCCATGTCCTAGCAAGCAGAGATATAGTCTGTGATACATACACAAAACTACGCAACCCATACTGATACATACACAAGTCTATCTGATTCTTATTAGGGCATAAGTTTGTGTGCTTCTTGCTACCTATCTGCAAGACAGGAAAAGTTTACTCACTCTTCTCACTATAACCAGGATAATGACTGTAAAATGAAAGGATGCAATTCAATTCAAAATGTCACAACAATTAAGAAAATGGATATGAACTTAAAATTTGAAGTTATTGCAGTTAGCCTGACGCACAGAACTCATTTCTCCTGCTTCTCCCTAGTGGCACTAAGCTCACCCACATAATGCCAGAGCTTTCAAGAGTATGCTTCAAGAACGCAGCAAGAGATGATAGCTGAGTACAAGGAAGAAAAATATGCTAAAATAAAGTGATCATTGTTAGCTGAAAAAGACAGAGGGGATCACAAGAAAGCAGGTAAACAAAGTCAGTCAAAATCAGTATTTCTCATTAAAGCTGAATTAGTGCAAACCACTCTCCAAACTTTTTTGTTTTCCTGACAAATTAAAGCTGAAGCTGGAAAACTGATCACATGAGAACAGAAAATTAGGTTTTCTGACCGTGGCTTCATCTTCAGGGTTGGATTAATACAATTGTTGAAAATAACAGTAGGTAAAAATAGAACATTTAGACATGAGAAAGGAGAAAGACATGGGATTTATAGAAAGAAATGCTGGCTGGATTTTCTTCTCAAGACAGAACAATCTTGATCGTTAAAATCATGGCATCACTACATTGATGCCAAAGCAACATGAAAATTTACAGTATATTCAGATGAAGAAGTGAATAAAATCACCGGGTTTATTTTACAACATTAAGAGCTTCCATATACTACTGTTGCAGGAGCTTTTTGAGTAACATATACAAATATACCACAAGATTTAGATTGCTTTCATTAATGATGGAAAGAAGGAGCAGAAACTCCATTATCATGTTAGAGAAGTAATCTACTTTCATTCTCACCTAGGTAGTTTATTTGCATTCAGCCTTAGTGCTAGACATGGACTAGCTATCATTAAGTTTCATAAATAACTAACTTTCTCTCTTTATTGATATTTGTGACACAAGGTGTACCCCCACACAGTGTAAAATTCTCTATCACAAGAGATTTTTTTCTCATCACTAGTAGGAGTAATGCTAACTTGAGAAGGAAGTACCACAAATTACACTAGACTTTCAGACAGTAACAATAAACAGGTAAACGTAGTGAACACAAAAGTACCTACCATCAATTCAAACATGAGAATATGAATGTCCTGGCACAGATATCAAGCATGTTTCCACAGGTATGCAAATTTTGTTGTGCTATGTACTTAACCAATAAGCAAAAAGAAAAAGCTGTTAGTTTTTCTACAAGAGTAGATCTAAAAGGGAGTAGAGGAGGAAACAGGTGGTTCAGGAGGAAAATTTAATAGAATTATAGAATCATAGAATCATCCAGGTTAAAAATACCTCTAGGATCATCTAGTCCAACCCTCTTCAAACATCTCCCTATCCTCTGGACCATGTCTCAAAGCACCAAATCTACCCATTTTTTTAACACTTCCATGGATGGTGGTTCCACCATCTCCCTGGGCAGCCTGTTTCGATGGCTAATCACTCTTTCAGTGAAGACTTCTTCTTGATATCTAATCTAAACCTCCCCTGGCACAACTTGAGGCCATTACCTCTTCTCCTTTCATTAGTTACCTGGGAGAAGAGACCAGCACCAGCCTCACTACAACCTCCTTTTAGGTAGTTGTAGAGAGCAATGAGATCTCTTCCTCAGACTAAACAATCCCAGTTCCCTCAGGCACTCCTCATGCAACATATTCTCCAGACCCCTCACCAGCTTCGTTGCCCTTCTCTGCACCCGTTCCAGCACTTCAGGAGTGTACAAGGAGAAAAAAGCAGGCCAGACCTTGCCTTTGGTATCTTTTCAGGATTCAAAATAAAGCAGCAGTTCATGTCACTTCAAAGGAAGCAAATATCATAGTATAACATCACAGACACATTGATAGGTTGACATAAAAAAAATAAATCCATCAGCTCATAAGGTTTGTCTGACATTGAGTCTGGGGAGCTGTGTCTGATGGCTCTGGCCTAACCAGCTGATGGAAATTTTATGAATTTGGACAGCAGAGGTTTTGACTTTGTGGGTGAAACTGTGCAACAGAAACAGTTTCATTTGATTCAATTCACTGGAGTATTGATTTTTGGGGTTGATGATTTATTAACGTAACATTCGGTACAGTTAGCTCTCCCAGAAATGATGATGCTGTTACTGACACTGAAAACTAATCACTGTAAACCTTTAGGAGAACAGGAGTGCTTAGCTAACAAATTGGATGTCCTGGGTTTGCAGAAGCTTGGGAAATCCCACTAAGTGATATAGTGACCTTTTTTTTTTCTGTGGAATTGTTCTCCCTTCCGACAACATTGGACAGAGAACAAGTCTATTTAAACATACCAGAGATTTTATTGCTTCATTATTTACTTAAATAGTCAATTTATCTAGCAAAGTGTGCATTACACAACCAGTTTAACTTCTTCACTACAAAAGCAATCCTATATCAAAATCAGGCAGTGATCTAGCAAAATGAAATTCTAACCATTGGTGCAAATGCTTACCTGTCTTGTGTGTAATACTCACAATTCGAAACATAAACAATATGAGCATGCCAACAGGGATGGACAAGTTAAAACTAACCAACTTTTAAAAATACTATATTATGATCTGTGTGCTTCTTGGTGACATTGTTTTGCTAAAAATAGACTTACTTTCTACTGAGCAACTCACTATGCTAGAGGGACTCAGAAGATTCAGGCATTTCTCCTGCACAGGTAAAAAAAATTGTTTAGAGTACACAAAACCAGAAGGAAATGTCAGCAAAGTAAATATTTTTTTTGTATAGTTTACCTCCAGTTCCAACAAGAATGACAGAAAGAAACTTGCAAGATTCAAACCAGTCCTACATTAAGTATGACTGTAAGTCAAGTGGTCAATAAACAACAATCTTTCCCCAAGCAAATGGAGCCCTTCAGATTAAATACAGTTCCCACTGAAAAAAACACTCCCATTTAGCACAGCGCTTTATACACTGGCATAAAGTATAAAAAGGCCTGAATTTAAGGACTTGACTAGACATGGAAATTAGTCTCTTGGTTCAGTCACTTGCTGTACTGTACCTCCAAATCAGTTCAAATCAAAACAGAGCACTGCTACAGCAGCTGTAAAAGATAGCTCATGTCAGTGTGGTGTCAAGACTTGGATTCTGCTACTTCTCTTACATAACCTTATTCTCCCTGTTGGACTTTGTTTATTTCTGTCGGCCAGTCTATAAAAGCTCTGGGGACAAGGATGACAGGTACGGGTCCCTCTGCTCCCTAGTCATCTCTTTTGTGTCTAGCTGGCAGACAATTCGCGGAGTGTCTACCACTGAACTACGGGCAATTTCATAGATCTGGAGGATTTTCCTTCACTAGCACTTTTACACAGTTTTATCTGCTGACAATAATTTTCAAGACATACCTTCTTAAGACTGTACCTGGAGGTAGGCAGGTCTTAATTTTCTTCACATGGGGAAACAACTGCAACCAAGATCATCAAGACTTTGTATACCATGGAAGTAATAATGCTGCTCATCAGCCTGCTGCCATATTACTGCTCCGTAATCACTTTTAGACTGCCTGAGATGAGACCTCAAACAAAATGTAGACCATCCTTTGTCATAAACAAATATATCTAAGTGCTTGGTAGCACTACACATTATGAAAATGCTTTTCTACAAGCTAAATTAGAGGAAGCTAATAACTTCACAAGGGGATTGTGGCTTCTTTTGTCACTAAAGCAAATCAGTTTATTTTGTTATTTTCAAACGTTTTTTTCTCAGTGTGAGAAAATAACCCTCCTAAGCATAATGTATTACAAGCAGTTCTGCCTATTTAAATTGTAATCCCAGTATCAGTAAATAAAAATTCCTCAAAAATGCTGTCTGCAATTAGGCAAAACTGCAAATAGACTGCAAAATTGAGAACTAATCTGTCACATTTAGTCACAGCCTTGACAAGAGTTGTAAAGAATTATCTTCCCTGAAGGATCCAAAATTCCCCTCTACTATGCTCTGTAGTTATACTCAAGAGACAGTCAACTAGCTAAAGCTCATGAAAAGATTCACCATGCTCTTCACACCAGGGTCAGACCAGCTATTGCAATACAGTAGGAGATTAGCAGCCATATAGTGCTCTTCCGTACTCTCCACTGAGTCAGTGACTGATGTTGCAAGATGTTAAGCAAGTCTCTTAAGAATATGGGTAAAGTCTGGTTTCTTGAAAAATATAAGCAACTCAGTATGAAACAGGTCTGAAAAATTGTAAGTGGCCACAAATCGCCCCCTTTCTTTCTGTGTTTATTCAGGATGGGTCTTATCTCATAAAAGCACTCATGCAATCCCCCTCTCTTCCTCAGTAAATAGGAAGCAAAGTGAAGACAACATGTATACATCTGCAGAAAACTCATAGAAGTCAGAAACAATTTGCTGTTTGAGAATTTGAAGGTTTTGCTGATTATGCAGGGCTAGATCTCTAAACATGCTTCTTTTTAACTTTTGTATAATGCAGAGGTCTTGGGGCTAAAAATCTGTGCTTGGCTGAATATAACATATTAGGCCCTCAATAAACTCACAACAAAAATACCAAATTGGCTTTAAAAAAAGGAGAGGAAGAACTAGCAGAAATACAAGATATGTAAATGAAGCTTGTTTAAATGTAAAAAGCTGGCAATGAACCATGTTTATCTTAAACCCTGGCAGCTCTGCCATGAGCTTTGTATCAGAGAAGCATGGATCTTCACTATTAAAGGTTGGGAGCAGCAGTAGCCTCCTCCTCCTGCTGGGGCAACAACTGGAGAGTTGGATTGTGCAAGTACTGCCTCAGCAGTAGGAGGGTGAGGAAAGGGGAGAAAATTGAAATGATTAATAAGTCCATAACTGCTCTGAGATTGCAGGCCAGTTCTGATAATCTTATTCCTTATTCCTCTGCAAATGAGTGCACAGAACATACATTATGCTGAAACCTGTGTACTGGTGATGCCTAAAGGTGGATAACTAACTGATATTTGTGGAACCAGCAGAGTTCTTGAGCAGAGAAGCAGACAGAGAAGAATTAATCTCAGTTATTCTCACCATTTTTCATTATCTACTGAGGGACTTTTCTGCCACTTGATTTCTAGTTATACTCACATTAGGCATCTTCAGCTGTTTCTAACGACTTTTGTAAGACAAAATGTGAGTATATGAGCATTTGTGCAGATTAAAAAAAAGCTATAACTGAAAACCTGACTTGATTTAACATTGACTGTTCAAGTTGAGTAGCACTTACTCAGATGTGTAGCCACAGTAAATTCAGGGGAGTGCAATTTACTTCTGTTTTATTCCAGATATGGCAACTCCGTCATATATAATTAATCTCCTTCACATCCATTTGCTCTGATGGACTTGACTCTCTGAGCTCCTTTGTCACTGGCACATTAATGTCAGGGAGCCACTTTCTGCTGACAGTGATAAAGTTGTAAATCTGAAGTAAGTCTGTTCATCAGAGATGAGTTCAAAGACATGTAGGATTTCTCCCAGTCAATCTGCTTCAAGCCCCACATGCATGGGAGGATGTAGAAAGATTCTCTGCAGAGGGTTTGAATCAGGATTCGTGTGAGTTACTGCTCACAGAAGCAGTAATGTAAGGCCCAAAGAACAGAGTTGGATTAGTATTTGCATCAAATACCTAGGAAGGTAAGTTAGTGGAACTGCAGCTGCTTTCCCTAGGCTCACTTCATGAGCAGAGTAAATAACTTAGGTGGTCTCAGCCATTCTCTGGATAGCTCTCTTTCCATCTGTGAAATAGAGAACCTAGGGAGATGTGTTAAACTAGCCAGCTTATTCAGGTCCTTCAACCTGCATGATGTAAATAGTCTGTTCACTTTTTTTCCTGCAGATATATCGCCTCCATATGCAATGCACCTCTTGATAGCAACGTGTAGCCTCCATTGATGTTTCAAGCGGGGTCATTCACCTGAAGTTAGGAAAGTTGTCTTGTATCTCACTGTACATAAGCTTTTATGACCCCAAATCTGATGACTTACATAAGATGAATTTGTCTTTGTAGGTGCTTGATTGAAACTCCTGTTAAACTAACTGATGACCTATAATTATGAAGGAGCCCTCCTAAGAACTGGGAGACATCAATTCTTCCCTTAACACAGGGAATCATTGCAGTCAGCAGGAATTACAGTGGAAGAACAAGAGCCAGGCAGAAAAGCATAAACAGATTAAAAGCAGAAGTGATTATTTTAGTAATTAAACATTTCTTAACTGAAATGACATTAAATGCAAAAGCAGCATGAAAGGTCAGGAGAGATTGTTGAAAGAGTGCTCCAGAGAAAGGGGAGGAGGGAAAAAAAGCAATTAAACACAAAGATAGAAGGTTATAATGCATAGAAGATTATTCCAAGCAAGCAGCTGCCAGCAAATTGCATTGTTTTGAATGTTTAATTAATAAAACATTTTTTTTCATTAACCATTGCCACTGGGGAAGATGGATTGGAAAAAACATGCAGAAAACAAAACACATTTCTTTCTTGCTTGTATCTACATAAATGTAGAAATCTCAAAGGCAAAACTCATTGTTTATCCCCAAATTAAGAGATCAGAATGAATATGTGGTTATTACTGATGTTGCATGTGCAGGTCAAGTTTCCTAAGTAACGGGAGTGGAGGGACCTTCTGATATAGGCCAGGAGGTTGCCTGCTTAAATCTCTGCTTGAACTTCAGGAGCATACTATATAACGGCAGCCAGGAGCTTTGACTCCAATACCTTGAGTGCAAAGCCACTTCTGAATGCTACTTGTTTCTTGTTTCGGCATATGATCTTCAGCCGCTTTGGAAGTACCTTCAAGAGACCCGAGTTCTTTAGCTCAAATTTTAAGGATGACCCACAGGACACCACAAGTAAACAAGACATATGCACTAATTATTGTTAAACAAAGTCTGTAAAATGTACTGATTATCTGGTATTATTCCAATTTTTTCCTCTCTCTCTTCAAAATTGCCAGTTCATAGAATCACAGAATGGTTTGGGTTGGAAAGGACCTTTAAAGATCACCTAGTCCAACCCCACTAAAGTGTAAACACTATGTGTCTTCTTCTACCCCTGCCCTTCTCAATCCTCAAAATGACTCAACGTATATCCAACTCATGCAGTAAAATCTTGACCCTTGCAATCAAATCAACTACCTCCCTGGCATTGTCTAAGTCAAAGCATGGGAAGGAGGAACAAGAGTAGCGATAGGAAAGTACTGTTGATCTTCAGTCAGGTGTTAGTAGATAGTCTTGATATGACCAGCAGCAGCCCCCATTAGCAGTTAAAAACTTGTATTTTCCCAGTAGCATGGTCTCAAATGTGGACAGATGGTATCTAGTGAAGATGTAACTCAGTAAGAATCGGCCATTACATACAAAAATACTCTCCTAGTTACATGCAAGCAGTAGTTTTCCCAAAACTTAGTTAACATATCCACAGTCAGTCAGACTTTTACAGGGATGTGCCTGATCCAAAGACATGTTTATTCTGAGACCTAGTGTCCCTTCTGCAAATCATAAATACAAATAAATTTTAAAAAGCCAGCAAAACTTACCAGCAGAATTGTTTGGATGGGCTACAGGATGCATTTTTTTCTTTAGCTGTAAGTAATACTCAAAGGTAGAAAAGGTACCTGAGGCAAATTGTACCATCAAAAGTGAAAAAACAAACAAACAAACAAAAATTACCTCAGCGCTTAAAACTGGCAAAAGTTCTAAGCAGCCTAGGAGATACTAGCCATGTGAAGGATATCCTTTTTTTTGCACATATTTCTAACAGTTACCTCCCATGAATCAGAAAAGATACATAAACCCTTGACAAAAGTAGATATTGAAGGTGCTTGTTATTCTCTTAAGAGGAAAAAGGCGAGCCAGTGGCCCCTGAACGCAAAAGGAATTGAATAAATGGCCAGCGTGTAGACATTCAATCTCTTCCTTTGTGTTGTCTGCTTAGTGTCTGCTTTGCTATACAAACACACTCTCCTTTCTGCCTTCAGCATTAGTCCACAAGGAAAGATGAGCTGTTGATCAGGACTCTGACACAATCCATGATTAAAGCAAGGCCTTGATCAAATACAGTTTTTAGGCTCTCAGCTTGGTATTTTATGCAAGAGAGTGACTTTGTAACACTACATGAATCAAAAGCTCAACTGGATGCTGTTGTAAATAAAAACACTTTCAGCAACAACAAAAACAAGAAGGAAGAATGAAACTTTGATCAAGCTACAATTAATTGATTAAAACGTCCATTTCATTGTCCTTTCATGTCTAAGCTTCAATAAGCAACATGAGAGAGCAGAACCCAGCATGCAGTAGCAGGAAGGAGGCCACAAAGGAAAGCCTGACAAGTAAACAAAGATTAAAAAAAGAGGAAAAAAATAGATTATACAGAATAAATACAGAAACCTGCTGTGCTCATGCCCAGAAGCTTAACCCAATTCTCCAGCTATGCCACTAAAAGGCAGAAGAGTTTATAACCATCAACTAAACACAGACTCTTATTTGCATTTATTTTTCTCAGAGTAACCATATGGATTCCTTTCTACCAAAACCACAATGTGGTTTGTGTAAAACTAACAGTATAATGCTTCCAATATGACATGGATTAAGCACTGAGAAAGGATATCAACTTTCACTCTTATGAAATATGGAAGGAAGCCTTGTCTGGTTAACAAATAAACCAGGCTTTCCACTCTATTAAAGGCAGAATTGTTATAGTCGCAATTGCTCATTCATCTGAGAGGTATCAGGATGGTCCCCAAGATTCAAACCTTCTTAAAGACATTCAGGCATATTAACAGCAGCAAGGGCCACTGAAATACTTCAGGATGCTTGTGAGCAGTCAGAAAGCTTTCAGGCTCCTTTTCTGATGCAGTCAAAAGATCTTCACAATCCCTTCTCCTGCCCCCAGGTAATTCAGCACCCTGATACTTCAACTTCTGCTCTTAATCTTCTCTCAAGAGAGTCAAGGCTCCCTTTATAAAAAGCCTAGTAATACCTGCCCCACTTACCAAAGTCCAGCTTTTCTAATTATCCCCTTCAGCCTTGAACATCTCCTTGGCACAAAATTCACTTGTGCTTTGGTTTAATTTAATAATTTGAGACACAAGAGCAATTTGAGACTGAGAGCTGCTCTTATGTACAGAATAGCATCCTTATTCATTTTTTTGTTCTTAATAAAATGTCCTGCTTGGTTGCACCTCAGTTTCATTTGAGCTCTGCAACAGACAAAATATGCAAGTATAGGAAGGAGAGACAAGTCCAGGTGTAACCCACACAGTTTCAAATGGTCTCAGAGAGGTCCTGAGAGAGCAGCGTTATAAAGTGAATCAGCAACAGCCAAACACGAAATAGCTTATTCTTCCATGGACTACAGGTACTGAAATTATCATGACAGGCAATAGATAGGTAATACAGCTCACATTATTTGAGGGCAGTTGCTACTACAGAACAACAAAATTACATAATTGAGACATGTGAATTATAGAGATAGTCATATGGCCAAAAAAGGCGTTTATAAAACCTATCATCCTGAGAAGGCCTGGCACTCAGCTTTCCACTCTCATGGTAAATTATTGCACTCACTTATTTACTAAATGTGTTTGTTATTACGACTTAACTAATTCACTTCCATACCTGTTTATTGTTAGACTATCTTTTCCACCTGCATAAAGCAAAAATTTTTTTCCAGCCATGAATTATTAGCATCCTTATAGTGGAATATGACTGAAATTCCATTTCCACTGAACTAGTGGACTAACTAACAAGCTGAATTACCCATTTAGAAAATTGGTCCAGGATTAAGTTTTATTAAAGTACTACATTGCTTTCTAATTTTCTAATTTTTATGCAGGCAGTTGGTGAAATCCTGCATGTGCAAGTCAGTACTATTTTTTAAAAGAAAAAAAAGAGTATCAAAGAGAGGGATGAAAACAATTACACCTACACACAATGCAACACTCTTAAATGATGCTTGCTTCTCACATCCAGTTAATTACTCTGTATTCAGTCCAGAAAAAAAATTGATCTAAGAAGGGACTGTTCATTCTGGTCATTCAATTTAAACTGTACTAAGAGACAGAGTGGAAATGGTGATATACCAGGCTGTTCTGGAAATTTAGACTCATGAGCTTCAAAATTTTAAAACTTCCACTGCAAAACATCGCTTAGCTTTATACCACCCGGCTACCCCCAGCAGAGACTTGTCCATCTTAAGAAACACTATTTTCCTTTGCTCTAGGATAAATACAGTGCTGTTCCTTCCTCCAGCAGCTACTATTTTCCTCAGAAGGGTTAAAAGACAGTAAATGTAACCTTCTTTCCCTGCTCCTGTTCTCCTTTTTATTTTCTTTCTCTATTATCTGTTCTGCAACTCCCATTCACCCATCTGCAATTTGCAGCTCAGTAGCCAGGTGACCAGGAGCAGAGCTGCCCCTTGTTTCTCAGCTCCCTTTGGGGAGATCTGCTGGGCCCCGCAGAAGCTGGAAATCAATTTTCAGAGCTGATGTGGAGTCTGTGACTGCTACTGACATAAATGTGACTTGTCTGATTTCCCAGCACTCTCTTTACTAGAATTTCTTCTTGGCTTAGCATTCTAGTTTTGCTGGAACTATAACTCACACGTCTGTAGCAATTTATGGCCTAAATCCTCAGCCTATTAAGATCCTTCCTTTTTGACACAGATTCCCACCACACACCAGGCTTCTAAATTGATCAAATTTAAGCCTAATTGGAGAGGAAACAAACAAACAGAATGTATTTTAAACTTCTTATTGCTGCATCAATACATATGGAATAAGAAAGGTTTAGTTGTCACAGCTACTGACACATTTGCCAGCCACAGTGATTGCTGTCATCTCTACACCTCCCTCACTCCCCAAAATGGAGAAAATCTGCAAAAAGTATGAATGATAGACAGAGTTACAGTCACCGATTAAAAGTTCAATGTTTTTGTGGGTCACTGCATCAGCAAGGCTTTGCATTGTCACAAGTGGGTGGCTCTCTACATCCTCAGTCCACATTGGAGTGAGAAGGCAGCAGAGGCAAACATTTCAGAAACTGTGAGAGCATATAATTAGCAGTGCAACTTGCATGCCAGTCAATTTTCACCCACACAAATGTTGGGTCATAACTTACATCCCAAGTAGAAAGGTACAGGGGCAACAGCCAACTGAGCTGCTGTAGGTGTTCAAGTATTTTCCAAAACCAAGTGTCACTACTTCTATTAAAGCACACTGAAATCCTTCTCCTTGGGGCTGTTGTTTGAATCAACTTCCTTTAGCCAAACTACCAGCTAACCAGCCCCAGTCCTCACTGAGGCTCCACTTAAGAATATTGTTTTATGGCCATCAAGCACATGGAAAAGGAGGGGGATGCAGATGTCTTAGGATTAGCATACAGGTGAAGATACAAGATACTTCTGTCTTTCTCAGGCTCCAATAATCAGCAGTCCAGAAATCCCTGAAGCCTATAGAGGTAAGGTTGAGTTTAATTGCCCTCACAACTCCCTTTCTCTTTTGTGAAGGTAAGCCTGTGTACACCTGGGGCCTCCGCTCCCTGGGACAAATAGCTTCTGTTGCAGTATCACACACTATGTACTTTGAGACTTTCAGTTTACTGATTCATGGGATGTCTCTACTGCTGGCACTATGAGAAACAATGAATAATTATTTCTTACTCTACTTTTTGATGCTTATCATGATTTGCTATCTACTTTTTGGTGCTTATCATTATTTGATATGCTTCTATTATAGCCACAGACACCACTATGTCTTTTCCAGGTCAAAAAATCCTTCCTAGTCTGCTTAAAATTTAACCATGTGAAAGTCATTTTACACTTCTTAGCCATTCTGCCACTCTGCTCTGTACATCATATAGTCCTACTACATCCTGTCTGAGAAGAAGAATGCACCCTACACAGAATCTTCCAGAATCATTTTTTGGCAAACGTTTCATTTTAGCATTTTAGCATTAAGCTAAAATATTCAGAAATCTATCCACTATAACAGGACAATCCCTTTCCCAAGCTAGTGAGAGTTAGTTCACAGTACAGTGCATAATTGCCTTCTGCAGTGGAACACTTATTAGAAAAATATGCATGCTTCTCAGAGGTGAACAGTGTGCCCCAATAATAGAATAAAAATAACAATTACCAAGCCAGTCTCAAAAGAAGCTTCTTCATTCCTTTTAATTATTCTCTTACTGTCTTCCTGATAGTGCTTGATTCCAGCTGGAAACTGAAGTGGATATCCAAAACACTGTTGGGCATAACCAGCATAACTCATTTTTATTTCAGAACCAATTTTTTTTCTGGCAGAACTTAAATGTTTATCTGATATTTACTTTTTCTTGAAGGCACACATTAACATATCTAGTTTGGGCTTCACACCCTCCTCTGACTCTTTGATGGTTGCCTTACAGACATTGCTTGAATGTTCTACATTTCCAGTTATCCGATAAAATATATACTACTGAAAATAAAAAGTCAAGACTATTTGCTGTTAAAACCCAAGTAGCCCTATATAAAAAGAGAGGAATGACTACATATCTAAGCACTGAAACACAAATAA
Organism: Eurystomus gularis; assembly: GCA_013400335.1. Lineage (NCBI taxonomy): Eukaryota > Metazoa > Chordata > Aves > Coraciiformes > Coraciidae > Eurystomus > Eurystomus gularis. The sequence goes on along the minus strand of VZZY01010181.1, from coordinate 13,202 downwards.
AAATGAATCAAAGACAGCGGGGCATATAATATCAGATGATGAAGGGGAAAAGATAAAGAATGAACCAAATTTCATAGTCACAGGGGTTAGCATCTGAAATCACACTGTATTTTTTCAATGTATGCTTAAACCATGGCTCATGTAGCATCACTGGAAGGCAGTTAATATTGCAGTAGCAAGAGGTTATCAAAAAGAGTTCACAGCTCCATTAAGTAAATATCTTCAGTGCTGGACATGTCATTTTTTTAGATGGATAGTATAAAGTGACACAATATCTTGACTTCTAAAGTACTATTATTATTCTTATTTCCATTTTTACTTTTACTTAAAGTGGGATACCTTAAAAGAGTAAAACACCCAAATGAAATGTTTGAAACTTGAATTTTGTAAATCTCAAGGCATCGAACGGAATGCAGCATCCACACTGAAGGACAATGCAGTTGGTAGTGAGGGAAGTGAATTAGGCCTATCATGTAAAATCTTGGTTGAGTTTTATTAAAGAGGAGAAAAAATTACCCTGAAGCTCCCAGCTATTTTATCTTGCTGAGTTGAAAACTTGTGAATATAGTGGTTTTAAATGGAAGTAGTGACATTTTTACTAAAGCAGCATGAATATCACAGCTGTAATAATAGCCCACTTGTGTCATTGTCCAGACTTAAGCACATATGCACACATGGTGAGGCAGAGAACTGCTGTCAGTTATATCTTTATTACTTCTGCAGTGACTGATACTTTGCAGTCCAAACATACATCCTCAGCACCAGGCTGGATGTTTTTTTTTTTTTTCTTCTCATTTAACAGCCCAAAATGTACATCCCTAGCCACTAGTTGGATTTTCTGTTATTGCCTCATGCTTTCAGTGCTTGATATACAAGCTCTAGGCAGCTGAGCTCTCCCCTCGGAGAAACATCAAATGAACAGCACTTTGGAAACACTAAGAGTTGCCCAGTATCCCATCTGACTCTGATTAAGCTTAAAACATAAAGCGCTAATCTTGCCAGTACTTATTGCTGCGTTTGTAATTCTGATTACCACAAATAATAGTTACACAAAAATCTGCCCAGAGTAGACACACTGGCATCATTTGTAGCATTGAACCACTAAATTATTTAGTATTGGGGTAAAGACTACACAAGCAGATATTTAACAGGTACACTATCTAGGAATATTAGCTTCAGACATAAGACAATTTGCCTGAGAGTACTACACAAGCAATTTTCTTCTTTGAACCAGTATAAACAGTTTCTACACCTTGGAAAGGCAAATAAACACCTGTGTACAATATGTTTAATAATAGACCACTAAAAATATTTCTGTTCAAATAGAATTGCAGCAGCAAGCCACAAGCTAATAGCTTTTATGGATCCATTAGTTTGAGTAGGTGCTGAATTTTTGAACTGGAATAACAGATTTGCATATACTGCCTCGAATTTGTACCTTGCAAGGTGTGTTCGCTAATTTGGAAAGATGAAGGTAGTAATATAATATCCTAGTGTGCCTGAACACTGTGTTATATGAACCACAATGCTTTTTTACCTCTCCTCTAATTTATAAACATGCCATATTTCAAAAAACAGGGTCTTTTTCAATCATCTCATTTAAGTGTCAAAGATGCTGGGTATAAACATTTCTAAGATATTAAGTATTAAACTATAGATGTATTTGTATTTCTGGAAGCAGTCAAATCATGCATTTTAATTTGATTTTAAACTTAATGTCCAATTAATTTAAAAAGTTTTGACATGATTTTCAAAGCTACTAATATTAGTCATACATAGTCTTCTGGTTGGTAATAACAAGTTTCATGAGACTACATTTCCACAGGTAATGAAAGTCATTTCACTTAACTGAACTCACTGCTTTAGTATTTATATTTTTTAAATGCAAAAAACATACAGTGCCTCCCATTACCAAGTTTACCTCTGAAAAAGGACATCTTGTTGCTGAGAATTTCTTGCAAATCAAATGTATTTTAGCCCATGACTAATTCTGCTGAAATCTATGGGTACCATCTTAGTGTAGATGGCTGCTCCTTAGGAAGGCAGGTGTAAAATGCAAAGAGAGATTGTCACACAGTGGACTATAACATGTAAATTGAATGGCAGAGTAGCCTATATCCCCTCTATGCAGAAAAGCAATGCTTTTCTGGAGAACAGTTGAGGTCATCAAACAAGGCTGTGCATCTGAGCTACCCCCTAATGAAGCTTATATCTCTGCACAGATTATTGGGAAAATCTGTAAACGTTAGCCAGACCAAGTGTTTCTGTTGGATGTTTAAGGCAGCATGCAATTAAAATTCACCCAACAGAAATATACACAGATATATATGTAACAAACCAAAGAACAATCATTCTGGAACCCATTGGAGCTAAGCAATATATGAAGGGTTGCATTGCCTGTCATATTCCTGCTGAGGGCCTGAAATTTCATCTAGAGTTGCTACAAAACAGTCCATCTGCACCACTTTCTTCCATACTTGTCAACAATAGCAGCATAATCACTTGTTAGTCTGAAACCTCTTATCCTACAGAAAAATACAGTGTAACCAAGGGTAGGATCTCACCTAAGTGCAGCCCAGCACTGGCAAGAATTCTGGTTTTTTTGGATGAAAGGGAAGTAAACCAGGAAGTTTTTCAGAAACGTTGAATAGGAACTCCTCTTCACTGTGTGTTATATCAATACAAAGGTATATTCCCTCTGCTACAGAGGAGAAGCTTTTAAACTACTGAGCTATATGTATAAATAACTAGGGAGAAAAACAAGACAAAAAATAGAGATAAACAGAAGTAAATTGCTATATAATCTCTCCTGTAGACAGCACTTTAGCTAAATTACCTGTACTGATCTTAATTATCCAAATGACTCCATTAAACTAATGGGATGTCTGAAAATCACACAGGAATATGCATTCTGATTTTGCTCACCAGCCTGTTTGATTAATGCTACAAAGCTAATTAATCTTAAAGAGAAACATAAGAGTTGTGCTTCATATTGCACAAGTTACCAGTTGTTAACTAGTAATACACCTGAAAGAACATTTAATCTAAAGAGTGCATTCACTATTCATATGTTCTCTATTTAATATTCCATTTTAGGACTCCTTAATTATTGCTGACCTTTCCCCTTAAAACAAACTATGTATAGCTGTAGTGGGTCTGGCTGAGCTGGTTTTCCACATAGCAGCAGTGTTTTGTGCTGGGAGCTAGAAGGGTGCTGATAACACACCCGTGTTGTGACTACTGCTGAGCAGTGCTCACACAGCACCAAGGCTCTTTCCAACATTCCCTCCCCCGCCCCACAGTGGGACTGGGTGGGCAAGATCTTGGGAGGGTACACAACCAGGACAGCTGACCCGAACTGACCAAAGGGATATTCCATACCATATGACGTCAGCTCAGCTCTAAAGCTAGGGAGAAGGAGGAGGAAGGGGCGGACAGGGAGGGGGTNGCTTGGTGGGCACCTGGCCCTCAGCCAAGGTTAAGCAGTCAATTTTCCCATATTTGGGGAAATCGCAAGGGTCAGCACACCCGGAGTGCAGGGGATGAGCCTCGCCCTGGGAAAACCACCTGCCTGATCACGGTGTCTCCCCTGCCAGGTAAGTATATGCTATGTGGAAAACCAGCTCAGCCAGACCCACTACAACAGCATAAATTTAAACATTAAAAATAATATGCCAGAGAAGTTTTGTAGACAGACTTGCAAAGTTCTTACAGGAAAACTTTGAATGCTGTCGTTAACTGCAAACTACAGTACTTAGGTTGTGACTTAGGTTGTGGCAAAATTTCACCACCATTTTTTAACCCCCCAAAGCAGAGACATGCCTAACTTTGGACATAAGTGCTGAAGGTAACACTTAATATTTGTTTGCAAGTCTGTCTGTCATACAGAAGACTACTGAATCCTATGATGATATATAAAAAGATGTCAATGTTTAGTCCATAAATAGGAAAATACTTTCCTCATTCTCCTGCATATAAATTGAGCTGACAGCCTTCATGTGACGCAACAGGAAACAGTATAATTGAAAAAAAACTTTACAAGAGTAGAAAATAACTTAGTAACACTTAGGAAGTGTCTTGGGTATCTTTGCAAAGCTCTGGCCTTGCAATGCCTTGCAGTTCTATAAAAGAAGTTTGAGAAGCAAAATGCACTTTTGTAAAGTTAAGGTTAATGTGCAACTTCATCATAAATCATGAGTACCTAAACATTGCAGAGGTTTTTACTAGGAAAGAAGCTCTTTAGATGAACTGAAAGGCAGATGAGATTCAGCTGAAAAATACGCAGTCTGGCATAAACCGTTAGAATATGTAGTACAAGTTAGCTTTATTATTCTCTACTAATTTGACTTTGTGACAGTGACAGAAAAATAACCTTTTAAATAGTGTGTGATAAATGAATAGTAAGTACACACAAATAATCTAGTAACTGCTACCTGCTGCAATAAACAAGGATGTATATGAAGGAAAGTGTATATACTTTAAGATGCTCTGATAGAAATATGGTCTTTCTGGTCTATAAGCATTTTATTTTTTGGCCAAAAGAACTGACACTACAGACATGATTCAAAAAATACTGAAGCAAAGGTTTTGTGGGTCAAGTTCTAGGAGAGATGAGATGAGAATTAAGTAATTGAATAGTTATGCCACTGGAGAATATGGGCTTGTCTTTGCATTCCAGGACATGGATGTCCTAATCTACCTCAGGATGTTTTGAGAGAAAGAGAAAAGGGAGAGAACTTCATAAGTTACATTCAGACCAAGGCTGCACTTCCAAGTAAACACTTTCCTGTACCCTTTACATGATTATGGCTGATCTGCTTCCACAAATGGAGTAGGTCACATTACACAGTTTACAATATTTTCAAGCTGAATGTCTTAGGACTGTAGGCTCTTGCAATTCTACCGTGTGAAAGCGACTTCCTGTTATGCAGATTATCATAAGGTTTCCATTTGTTGAAGTGCTACAAGTTTTGTAAAACATCTCTCTGTGGCAATTGGCCAAAAATGGATACCACTAGAGTAATGAACCTGTGGCTTACTATAGGATTTCACTTGCCAGCTAACAATGAATTTTAAGTTTACCATGAAATAAACCAACATGGCACAACAAAACAACAATGATAAAAATGTATATTTACTTATTACAGTCATCATCAGTATTACATGTAATAATATTTATGAAAAATTTTACTTGATAGCTTTTCAATGTAAGGAAATGTAAAGATTAGTCAGCCCTGTGAAAATACAGATTCTGCTAACTATTTTTAAAGTCTGAGAAGTTCCTCATAGACATTTAACTATATGAAAGTGAAAGATACGTGCTGAGCTTAAGGGCTAAAGATTTAGAAACTCTGTGTTCACAAAAGAAGGGACTTTTCTAAAAAGAAAAGTAATGATTTTTCTTCAAAGATGCATTGAGCTGTACTGTATTTGAAATACTTAAATAAATAAAGCAGAACAAGAAAAGATATCATCAAGGTGTTTCAACTACTGACGAAATTTATAAGCATGTCTTTAGCTAGCAGCCAAATATAGCCTGCCACATTCAAAAGCTTACATATAATTTGGCATATTTCTCTCAGAGGAACGTTTTAACTGTCGGTGGACCATAGACAATAGAGATAAAAACAGCAGATGGGATCTGAACATTGGTTTACTAATCCAACTAAAAGTATTTCTATGAGAGTAAAGTCAGAAGCAACCCTAGTAAAAACATTATATTCTGTAATCGCAAAATAAGTCTTTGCAATACACAGTGTGCCCTTGTGTTTTAGTATCTAGAGAGTATTTCTTACTCCAGTCTCTATCTCTCTCTCTAATCTATATTATCCTGCTGCAACAAATAAAAATGCAATTTAATATATATTTTTAAAAATATTGGAATACCATTTTCTCTTTTTTAGAGCTTTGTACAGCTACAGCAACATGCTATCAAGCTTATACATAAAGATTTTTCTTTTGCAAAATACACCTTTGCAATTACAGAAATTATTCCCAAAGATTATCGACTAGATTTGTGCACGCACACATAAACTCATTTTCAAGCAAAATATTTTCTTATTTTTCTGTTTTTCATAATGATTAATAGTTTCCTCTTGGTAAGAAAAAGCTGTTGAAATAACAAAGAACACAAGCAGAAAATATTAAACCAGGAAATCTACATGTTTTGTAAGCCTTTGATAATTTTTTTAGAGCAGTATCTACACTTCTAGATTTTGGATATTTTATCTTTTCAGTTATGATTACACAAAGCAGATTCAAGAGGAAAGAAGAAATGGTAAAACAGTAAGAGGAATAAAAGCAGTGGAATGCTAGAAAAATGAATGAAAACAAAAAAATAGTTAAGTGAACCAGCACTCACTGCAAGAGGTTGAAAAGCAGCCATCTCTGATATTACTGGAAGCCTCAATATCATTGAAGTTACTTTGCCAAAGATGAAAATAGAAGCAAAGCTGTCTCTTACAAAGATAGCCACTATCTGCTATCACGCCTAAAAGTAAACAGAGCCTCAACTAACACAAATCCTTTGAGGCACAATATTAAACTTGGCAAGAATGAGGGTGTTCTGGGAAGCAATTTAGAAGGAGGAAGAAGAAACTTCATATCAAGACCTGTTTGAGATAAGACTAGGCAGAGGAGACTGTAGGTAGCAAAGGAAGGTTATAGCACAGACTGGACATAGAAGACAGAAGGTTGTGGAGAAATGAATATAGGGAAAAGGAGAGATGGGAGAAAGTCAAAAAGGAGAAGAACATTCACAGTGTAAGAAGTAGGTATAATGGGAGAAAAAGAAGGGGAAAGAAAAAGAAGAGCAAAAAAGAACAGCATGTGCAGGAGATGGGAAGGAGACCAGTCAGGCCCGAAGCGCTGAGACTAGAAACTTACATCAAAATTTCACTGAAGAAATTAATCCTTTAATGAACATTACCAAGAAAAGCCCTGAGTCAGGCTTCACCACCAAGAATCTCTACCAAGTTAACCTGTATTGTTCTGTAAGAAGACATATGAACATTACCAAAATCATTCCCCTTTCACCACGTTACCTCTACACTACAGGCAGTTCCTAAAACATAGTGACAGAGGTGCTGCAAAGCAGACAAGGTCTGTGCAAGCAGGGTGATGTCTGGGGTGAACTGAGAGCAACTGAGATGAATGATGAAGACCTAGGTCTGACAGATGTTTGCAAGTGGAAAAAGAGATGGTAAAGTCCAATTAGGAGAAAGTAATTGAAGCCTTGTGTTGAGCAGTCAAAATTGCATTCTTCTGTCCACTGAAGGCCCAGTTTTCCGTTAGTTGCACATATGATCATGCTGAGATAGGGACTTTAAGAAAAATCATGGAAGAGGTCAAAACACAGCTTTTGTCTTTAAGGTCTTACAACTCTATTAAGTCAGCTTCATACATCTTTTGGAGATAGTCACTTGATTTTGATCTTTTAAGACAAATAATAAGTAAAGAAAGAACAGACAAAAGAAGGTCCTCTTTCATTCTCTCCCACCTGATAGAAAAGGAGGAATGACCAAGGACTGAAAAAATATCTCAACCTAGAATCATAGAGGACCAGATTAGGGACATGAGAAAAAGAGAACTAAATTAAAAGTAGAAACTCAGCTGAAGCTAGAACCTGTCAACCAGCAAATCTTTGGCTTTGTCAGACTTCAGTTTCCATTCTGCAGAGGCTGATAGGAGAAAAATGGCACCGAACTGAAGTGAATGGCTCAGTTTTGACGATGTCTTCTGAGGATAATACAGACTTCAGTTAGCTTCATACTGCAGCACAAAGATTTTTGTGCTTTTTCACAGAAGGCTTCACTTTGATAGCCCAGGCTGCAGCTGGCCAGAACAGTCTGCATGAATTCTGAGTGCTCAGGAAAAATAACAGGGAAGAAATCTGACTATTGCAGGCATGTGACAACATGGAACTTGTTCAGAAAATTTCTCAGAAAATAAGGCAATATCTACCAGTAAAGGAGGTGTTATATGCCCAGATGTAGGCTGCACCTACTATTGCATCTATTTAAAAAACTGTCTTACTGGAACAGATCCATTTTAATGAAGCACTGAAGAGGTACACCAAGAATAAAATTGGCCCTTATTAGGGTACAATGCTACACGTTAATATTGCCCAGTACTGTGTAGGAAGGCCAGTCTACAATAGATTATGAGCACAGCTGTATGCGTTTGCAGCTCTCTAAAGCACAAACACAGGGTGGTTTGAACAGCCATCTGCTATCCCAGAGCTCTTAATTCACTAGATGTCAGTAACTTGACTAGTCTCTCTCTGATCTTGGCATATGAGAAACACTTTAAAGAGGAAGGTGTAAATCACCATGTTACAGCACACTCAACTAGTGCAATACTTCATCTTCTGCTCTGTGTTACTTCAGATACCTTAAGGCAAGCTACCCAACCTAGAGAGACATTGTCAGCACCAGAAAATCACGCCTCAAAAAAAGGCAGAAATTGTGATGGAGAAAGATGTTGGAATGGAGCCACCAATGCGCAATGGCAGCCCAGAAAGCCAATTCCATCCTGGGCTGCATCAAAAAAAGTGCGGCCAGCAGATCAAGAGGGGTGATTCTGCCCCTGTACTCTGCCCTGGTGAGACCTCACCTGGAGTACTGCATCCACCTCTGGAGCCTCCAACACAAGAAGGACGTGGACCTGTTGGAACATGTCACAAGGAGGGCCACGAAAATGATCAGAGGGCTGGAACACCTCTCCTATGAAGACAGGCTGAGAGAGTTGGGGCTGTTGAGCCTGGAGAAGAGAAGGCTCTGGGGGACCTTATAGCAACCTTCCAATACCTGAAAGGGGCCTATACGAAGGCAGGAGGAGATCTGTTCTGGAGGGTCTGTAGCAACAGGACAAGGGGTAATGGTTTTAAGCTAGAAAAGGGTAGATTTTGGTGAGATATTAGGAAGAAGTTCTTTAATATGAGGGTGGTTGATTACTGGAACAGGTTTCCTAGAGAGGTTGTGGAGGCCCCATCCCTGAAGTCGTTCAAGGTCAGGCTTGATGGGGCTTTGAGCAACCTGACCTAGTTGGAGATGTCCCTGCTTGTTGAAGGGGAGTTGGACTAAATAGCCTTTAGAGGTCCCTTCCAACCAAATACATTCTATGATTCTATGATAAAAGCTATCTTCCAATTTTGATCCTTGCTTGAGTGCCACAAAGAAATTAATGTAACAGATTGCTTTTATAAAAGCAGTTTTCCCAGTGCTCTCCCCTAGTGTTAGTAGTTTCTCAATTTACAAAAAAAACCCATTTTTTAATGGACAATATGAGGAAATTACCAAAGTATTTATCAATATACCAGCACACTTAAACCTAAATAAATGGAAGGTGATACATTTGTGAGTTACTCAGATAGACAGATGATACACCATGAGGGCATTGAGATGTGCGGAATCCCCCACCCAACCAGCTCCACAATTAAATATAGCAAGTATCATAGAAGGTAGCTAGAAATGAGAAAACCATTGTGAGCTAAAACCACCAGTACTATAAGGCTATGAGATATCCTTGGAGGACCAAATTCTGTTTGCTGTAAATCTGCAAGCTGGAAATTTTCATGGACTGCAAGGCAGCTGAAATAGCATTACTGCTCTGTATTTCTGAAATGATCAAAATGTTCGTAGATCAAGCCTTGTTTCACTGACTTCAGGGTGGTGTCTGTGAATTGACACTGGGGTTTGTTTCAGGAGCCTATAGACAAGCTGAATAATTTACTTGAGATCTAAGCATCTCTTTTTATTCGTACCTTTCTTTCTCTGTTTCTCCAGGTAATAACATTCTTGCTTCTGGCTAACTGTACTCTGTATCACCAAACTCTCATCACTCTGGTACTTTGAAAATATAGCTCTTTCTATTTTCCCAAACTGACCATGAAGCTGATACATTGTTTTCCTGCTTGTCATTACGAGGAACCGCAGGAAACTAGACCAAACAACCCCTCTGACTTTGCAATTATGTTTAGGATATACTAAATCAGAGAACTAGAAATGCAAGCAAATTTTGTAAAGTAAACCCCCCCCAAACACAGGGCTAGCTGTAGAACCAAATTCTGTTCAATATAAATCTGAAAAAAATGCAGGAAAAGGTGACTTCAATTCCTACTTTTTGAGAATTATTGGAATGCATTTGTAGAGTGTTTAAGGGGAAATATGTGCTTTGGTTCACTAGAGATACAAATGCAGGATCAGTTTTAAAGCTGAGCTAGAAACAAAACCTGATTAATATACGTATTAAGATATATCCAAAAAGATTTATGAGAAAGTTAACATAAGAAAAATTACATTAGGGACAAAAAGATGACACGTACAGGAACTGGAGCTATTGTTTTTGGACAAAAATTCAGATAAGGCTTTTAATTTTCTAGAGGGTTGAAAATAAGCAAGACGTTTATTGTGTATGGGGAAAAGAAACAAAAGCTATGAAGATAAAAAAGTGAATCATAGCTACAGATAGCAGCGAGCATTCAGTTCAATTCATATACCTGAGGTATAAGTGAAAGTTTCCTCGCTTAGAGCTGTGATTTTTTTAGTCTTTTTTTCAGATGAAGTGTGCAACTTTGAGCTGTATTATGGGATGATTGTACAATACACTAGAAAGCAAGCGTTGCAGAACACAGCAGTTCATGCAAACCTGAGACACATGCACCCCATGTGATCTGTGCAGACTACTGACTGTGGGAAAAGGGCCAATAATGCTTGCTGACAGAACTGAATGAAACAAGGCCCCTCTGGGAAGGGATGCCATCCAGAGGGACCTTGACAGACTGAGAGGTGGGCCAATGCCAACCGCAGGAAGTTCAACAAGGCCAAGTGTCAGGTCCTGCACATAGGTCAGGACAATCCCCATTATCAATACAGGCTGAGGGATAATGTGATAGAGAGCAGCCCTGTGGAAAAGGATTTTGGGGTACTGGTGGATGAAAAGCCAGACATGAGCCAACAATGTGCACTTGTGGTTCAGAAAGCCAACCATATCCTGGGCTGCATCAAAAGAAGTGTGGACAGCAGATCAAGAGAGGTGATTCTGCCCCTCTACTCTGCTCTTGGTGAGAACTCACCTGGAGTACTGCATCCAGCTCTAGAACCCTCAACACAAGAAGCACATGGACTTGATGGAGAGGGTCCAGAGGAGGGCCACAAAAATGATCAGAGAGCTGGAGCACCTCTCCTACGAAGACAGATAGGCTGAGAGAGTTGGGGCTGTTGAGCCAGGAGAAGAGAAGGCTCTGGGGAGACCTTATTGAAGACTTCTAGTATCTGAAGGGGCCTACAAAATGGCAGAATGAGGGGTTATGGCTTCAAACGGGATGAGGGTAGATTTAGACTAGAAATTAGGAAGAAGTTATTCACTATGAGGGTGGTGAGGCACGGGAACAGGTTGCCCAGGGAAGTTGTGGACACTCCATTACTGGATGTGTTAAAGACTAGTTTGCATGAGGCCTTGCACAAGCTGGTCTAGTGGGAGGTGTCCATGCCCATGACAGGGTGGGTAAAACTAGATGATCTTTAAGATCCCTTCCAACACATACCATTCTGTGAAATTCTGGTGGGTTTTGATTACCTTTAAAAACCCCTAAAATTAACCCATCAGATGAGTTCTCTATTCTTTATGTTTGACTTAACAGTCTTCTCTTCCCTCTGTCATCCTTAAGAGCCTAATTTCCTAAAAACTACTCCTTTTCAACTCTTCTCTCCCTCACTAAGACCATTGGAAAATGATTTGCTATTAGGTTTATGCAGCAGTCTTTTGATCTCACAATAAGAAAGATGACAGTTGCCCTCATTACAAACCTTTGTATTATCAGTCTCTTCACTAAATCTGGAATTGTTCTCAGACTTGTTATAGATTCTCACATAAGCCAAACAATTTACCTGCAGACAACCTTTTTCAAAAATTAATGGGAATAAAGGAGAAACTAGTCTTCTTGCCTTGTATGTTCATTGAACATTGACCTTAACCTGCAACAAGCTAAACCTATCAGACCTCCTGCAATTTGTTTGCAGCAATTGCTGAGAGAATGAAGGGTCAATGCATTACAACGTCAAGCTTTAGCTGTTCCAAGCCCTGCTACAAGATGGATGATAGTGAACCTTCACCTCAGAAAGGGAGCTGAGCAGTTTCCCAGTAGCTTCCTCATAAAGAAGTATCACTTCAGACAATGTCATGTTTGCACCAAGGAAATCAATACATATTTTACCAAACACCCTTTCATTGTAGAGACATCAAAGATGGTCGATGCTTTGACAGAGTTGTACTTCAGTCTTTTGTTAATTAGTTACTAAATACTGATCTCAAGGATAGTTGCTGTTAGATCCACTAAGAGTAAAATACATATCTATGAACGGCACACAAATAAGAAAAGTTATATATGTACACAGTAACTACGGTTTTCTGTTATGTGTCACCCACATATTCCTTGATCTCATACTCCTTCTCTATGTTACGGTATCCTGCTATATCTGATAAGCTTATATTCTCACATTTAGCTGAGAAGACGGATTGTTACACACTTTGTGTAATTTACAAAGATGAAACAGACACATCGGGTACAAATGTAATCCTCATACAAATAAAACCATACCTAAAGGATTCTGACCTCAAATATACAGGACAGACACAGTGAAAGTGGAATATAAACATTTTTTTTGAGACTGCACCTCAAAGAAGTTCCAGTTTTGGATCAATACACGACAGAGGTTCCAAATTTTACACAGTACTATCATATCTATTTGGAAAAACCTTACTTTGTAAATAAGAAAAAAGAGGAGTTGGAGGAGAAGTTGGAGATCTGCCTTAGATTGCATGACTATGATATAGTTGCAATCACTGAAACATGGTGGGACGGCTCCCATGACTGGAATGTTGTCATGGATGGCTATGTTCTAGGAAAGACAGACCAACAAGGTGAGGTGGTGGTGTTGCTCTTTATGTGCAAGAGCAACTGAAATGTATTGAGTTCTATCCAGGTCTACTATAGACCACCAAACCAAGAAGATGATGTTGATGAGGCCTTCTACAGACAACTGGAGGTAGCCTCTAGAACACACTCCTTGGTACTCGTGGGTGACTTCAATCACCCTGATAGTTGTTGGGAAGCCCACACAGGGAGGCATGTTCAGTCATAAAGGTTCTTGCAGTGCGTTGGTGATAACTTCTTAATGGAGGTGGTGGAGGAACCAATGAGA